>CAXIWF010001436.1:0-74023 GCA_964036045.1 Eutreptiella sp. 'Long Island Sound 2002' | reverse complement strand
GAGATTTTTCCGAGAATTTTCCGAGAATTTTCCGGAGAATTTTCTGAGAATTTTCCGTCAATTTTCCGAGAATTTTCCGAGAATTTTCTGAGAATCTTCCGAGAATTTTCCGAGAATTTTCCGAGAATTTTCCGAGAATTTTCCGAGAATTTTCCGAGAATTTTCCGAGAATTTTCCGTCAATTTTCCGAGAATTTTCCGAGAATTTTCCGAGAATTTTCGGAGAATTTTCCGAGAATTTTCCGAGAATTTTCCGAGAATTTTCCGAGAATTTTCTGAGAATTTTCCGAGAATTTTCCGGGAATTTTCCGAGAACTTTCCGAGAATTTTCCGAGAATTTTCCGAGAATTATCCGAGAATTTCCGAGATTTTTCTGAGAATTTTCCGAGAATTTTCCGAGAATTTTCTGAGAATTTTCCGAGAATTTTCCGAGAATTTTCCGAGAATTTTCCGAGAATTTTCCGAGAATTTTCCGAGAATTTTCCAAGAATTTTCCGAGAACTTTCCGAGAATTTTCCGAGAATTTTCCGGGAATTTTCCGAGAATTTTCCGAGAATTTTCCGAGAATTTTCCGAGAATTTTCCGAGAATTTTTCGAGAATTTTCCGAGAATTTTCCGAGAATTTTCCGGGAATTTTCCGAGAATTTTCCGAGAATTTTCCAAGAATTTTCCGAGAATTTTCCGAGAATTTTCCGAGAATTTTCGGGGAATTTTCCGGGAATTTTCCGAGAATTTTCCGAGAATTTTCCGTCAATTTTCCGAGAATTTTCCGAGAATTTTTCCAGAATTTTCCGAGAATTTTCCAAGAATTTTCCGAGAATTTTCCGAGAATTTTCCGAGAATTTTCCGGGAATTTTCCGAGAATTTTCCGAGAATTTTCCGAGAATTTTCCGAGAATTTTCTGAGAATTTTCCGACAATTATCCGAGAATTTCCGAGAATTTTCTGAGATTTTTCCGAGAATTTTCCGAGAATTTTCCGAGAATTTTCTGAGAATTTTCCGTCAATTTTCCGAGAATTTTCCGAGAATTTTCTGAGAATCTTCCGAGAATTTTCCGAGAATTTTCCGAGAATTTTCCGAGAATTTTCCGAGAATTTTCCGAGAATTTTCCGAGAATTTTCCGTCAATTTTCCGAGAATTTTCCGAGAATTTTCCGAGAATTTTCGGAGAATTTTCCGAGAATTTTCCGAGAATTTTCCGAGAATTTTCCGAGAATTTTCTGAGAATTTCGAGAATTTTCCGGGAATTTTCCGAGAATTTTCCGAGAATTTTCCGAGAATTTTCCGAGAATTTTCCGTCAATTTTCCGAGAATTTTCCGAGAATTTTCTGAGAATTTTCCGAGAATTTTCCGAGAATTTTCCGAGAATTTTCCGAGAATTTTCCGAGAATTTTCTGCGAATTTTCCGAGAATTTTCCGTCAATTTTCCGAGAATTTTCCGAGAATTTTCCGAGAATTTTCGGAGAATTTTCCGAGAATTTTCTGAGAATTTTCCGAGAATTTTCCGTCAATTTTCCGAGAATTTTCCGAGAATTTTCCGAAAATTTTCCGAGAATTTTCCGAGAATTTTCCGAGAATTTTCCGAGAATTTTCGGAGAATTTTCCGAGAATTTTCCGAGAATTTTCCGTCAACTTTCCGAGAATTTTCGGAGAATTTTCCGAGAATTTTCTGAGAATTTTCCGAGAATTTTCTGAGAATTTTCCGAGAATTTTCCGTCAATTTTCCGAGAATTTTCCGAGAATTTTCCGAAAATTTTCCGAGAATTTTCCGAGAATTTTCCGAGAATTTTCCGAGAATTTTCGGAGAATTTTCCGAGAATTTTCCGAGAATTTTCTGAGAATTTTCCGAGAATTTTCCGAGAATTTTCTGAGAATTTTCCGAGAATTTTCCGAGAATTTTCTGAGAATTTTCCGAGAATTTTCCGAGAATTTTCCGAGAATTTTCCGAGAATTTTCCGAGAATTTTCCGAGAATTTTCCAAGAATTTTCCGAGAATTTTCCGAGAATTTTCCGAGAATTTTCCGGGAATTTTCCGAGAATTTTCCGAGAATTTTCCGAGAATTTTCCGAGAATTTTCCGAGAATTTTTCGAGAATTTTCCGAGAATTTTCCGAGAATTTTCCGGGAATTTTCCGAGAATTTTCCGAGAATTTTCCGAGAATTTTCCGAGAATTTTCCGTCAATTTTCCGAGAATTTTCCGAGAATTTTCTGAGAATTTTCCGAGAATTTTCCGAGAATTTTCCGAGAATTTTCCGAGAATTTTCCGAGAATTTTCCGAGAATTTTACGAGAATTTTCCGTCAATTTTCCGAGAATTTTCCGAGAATTTTCCGAGAATTTTCCGAGAATTTTCCGAGAATTTTCCGAGAATTTTCCGAGAATTTTCCGGGAATTTTCCGAGAATCTCTGAGAATTTTCCGAGAATTTTCCGTCAATTTTCCGAGAATTTTCCGAGAATTTTCCGAGAATTTTCCGGGAATTTTCTGAGAATTTTCCGAGAATTTTCCGAAAATTTTCCGAGAATTTTCCGAGAATTTTCCGAGAATTTTCCAAGAATTTTCCGAGAATTTTCCGAGAATTTTCCGAGAATTTTCGGGGAATTTTCCGAGAATTTTCCGAGAATTTTCCGAGAATTTTCCGGGAATTTTCCGAGAATTTTCCGAGAATTTTCCGAGAATTTTCCGAGAATTTTCCGTCAATTTTCCGAGAATTTCCCGAGAATTTTCTGAGAATTTTCCGAGAATTTTCCGAGAATTTTCTGAGAATTTTCCGAGAATTTTCCGAGAATTTTCCGAGAATTTTCCGAGAATTTTCCGTCAATTTTCCGAGAATTTTCCGAGAATTTTCCGAGAATTTTCGGAGAATTTTCCGAGAATTTTCCGAGAATTTTCCGAGAATTTTCGGAGAATTTTCTGAGAATTTTCCGAGAATTTTCTGAGAATTTTCCGAGAATTTTCCGTCAATTTTCCGAGAATTTTCCGAGAATTTTCCGAGAATTTTCCGGGAATTTTCTGAGAATTTTCCGAGAATTTTCCGAAAATTTTCCGAGAATTTTCCGAGAATTTTCCGAGAATTTTCCGAGAATTTTCCAAGAATTTTCCGAGAATTTTCCGAGAATTTTCGGGGAATTTTCCGAGAATTTTCCGAGAATCTTCCTAGAATTTTCCGTCAATTTTCCGAGAATTTTCCGAGAATTTTCTGAGAATTTTCCGAGAATTTTCCGAGAATTTTCCGAGAATTTTCCGAGAATTTTCCGAGAATTTTCCGAGAATTTTCCGAGAATTTTCGGAGAATTTTCCGAGAATTTTCCGAGAATTTTCTGAGAATTTTCCGAGAATTATCCGAGAATTTTCTGAGAATTTTCGGAGAATTATCCGAGAATTTCCGAGAATTTTCTGAGATTTTTCCGAGAATTTTCCGAGAATTTTCCGAGAATTTTCTGCGAATTTTCCGAGAATTTTCGGAGAATTTTCCGAGAATTTTCTGAGAATTTTCCGAGAATTTTCCGAGAATTTTCCGTCAATTTTCTGAGAATTTTCCGAGAATTTTCCGAGAATTTTCCGAGAATTTTCGGAGAATTTTCCGAGAATTTTCCGAGAATTTTCCGAGAATTTTCCGAGAATTTTCCGAGAATTTTCCGAGAATTTTCCAAGAATTTTCCGAGAATTTTCCGAGAATTTTCCGAGAATTTTCCGGGAATTTTCCGAGAATTTTCCGAGAATTTTCCGAGAATTTTCCGAGAATTTTCCGAGAATTTTCCGAGAATTTTCCGAGAATTTTCCGAGAATTTTCCGGGAATTTTCCGAGAATTTTCCGAGAATTTTCCGAGAATTTTCCGAGAATTTTCCGTCAATTTTCCGAGAATTTTCCGAGAATTTGCTGAGAATTTTCCGAGAATTTTCCGAGAATTTTCCGAGAATTTTCCGAGAATTTTCCGAGAATTTTCCAAGAATTTTCCGAGAATTTTCTGAGAATTTTCCGAGAATTTTCCGAGAATTTTCCGAGATTTTTCCCAGAATTTTCCGGGAATTTTCCGAGAATTTTCCGAGAATTTTCCGAGAATTTGCCGAGGATTCTCCGAGAATTTTCCGAGAATTTTCCGAGAATTTTCCGAGAATTTTCCGAGAATTTTCCGAGAATTTTCCGAGAATTTTCCGAGAATTTTCCGAGAAATTTCCGAGAATTTTCCGAGAATTTTCCGAGAATTTTCCGAGAATTTTCCGAGAATTTTCTGAGAATTTTCCGAGAATTTTCCGAGAATTTTCCGAGAATTTTCTGAGAATTTTCCAAGAATTTTCTGAGAATTTTCCGAGAATTTTCCGAGAATTTTCCGAGAATTTTCCGAGAATTTTCCGGGAATTTTCCGAGAATTTTCTGAGAATTTTCCGAGAATTTTCCGAGAATTTTCCGAGAATTTTCCGTCAATTTTCCGAGAATTTTCCGAGAATTTTCTGAGAATTTTCCGTCAATTTTCCGAGAATTTTCCGAGAATGTTCCGGGAATTTTCCGAGAATTTTCCGAGAATTTTCCGAGAATTTTCCGAGAATTTTCCGAGAATTTTCCGAGAATTTTCCGAGAATTTTCCGGGAATTTTCCGAGAATTTTCCGAGAATTTTCCGAGAATTTTCTGAGAATTTTCCGAGAATTTTCCGAGAATTTTCCAAGAATTTTCCGAGAATTTTCTGAGAATTTTCCGAGAATTTTCCGAGAATTTTCCGAGAATTTTCCGAGAATTTTCCGAGAATTTTCCGAGAGTTTTCCGAGAATTTTCGGAGAATTTTCCGAGAATTTTCCGAGAATTTTCTGAGAATTTTCCGAGAATTTTCCGAGAATTTTCTGAGAATTTTCCGAGAATTATCCGAGAATTTCCGAAAATTTTCTGAGATTTTTCCGAGAATTTTCCGAGAATTTTCCGAGAATTTTCTGAGAATTTTCCGAGAATTTTCCGAGAATTTTCTGAGGATTTTCCGAGAATTTTCCGAGAATTTTCCGAGAATTTTCCGAGAATTTTCCGAGAATTTTCCGAGAATTTTCCAAGAATTTTCCGAGAATTTTCCGAGAATTTTCCGAGAATCTTCCGGGAATTTTCCGAGAATTTTCCGAGAATTTTCTGAGAATTTTCCGAGAATTTTCCGAGAATTTTCCGAGAATTTTCCGAGAATTTTCCGAGAATTTTCCGAGAATTTTCGGAGAATTTTCTGAGAATTTTCCGAGAATTTTCCGAGAATTTTCCGAGAATTTTCCGAGAATTTTCCGAGAATTTTCCAAGAATTTTCCGAGAATTTTCCGAGAATTTTCCGAGAATTTTCCGGGAATTTTCCGAGAATTTTCCGAGAATTTTCCGAGAATTTTCCGAGAATTTTCCGAGAATTTTCCGAGAATTTTCCGAGAATTTCCGAGAATTTTCCGGGAATTTTCCGAGAATTTTCCGAGAATTTTCCGAGAATTTTCCGAGAATTATCCGAGAATTTCCGAGAATTTTCTGAGATTTTTCCGAGAATTTTCCGAGAATTTTCCGAGAATTTTCCGAGAATTTTCTGAGAATTTTCCGAGAATTTTCCGAGAATTTTCCGAGAATTTTCCGTCAATTTTCCGAGAATTTTCCGAGAATTTTCCGAGAATTTTCCGAGAATTTTCCGAGAATTTTCCGAGAATTTTCCAAGAATTTTCCGAGAATTTTCCGAGAATTTTCCGAGAATTTTCGTGGAATTTTCCGAGAATTTTCCGAGAATTTTCCGAGAATTTTCTGAGAATTTTCCGAGAATTTCCGAGAATTTTCCAAGAATTTTCCGAGAATTTTCTGAAAATTTTCCGAGAATTTTCCGAGAATTTTCCGAGAATTTTCCGAGAATTTTCCGAGAATTTTCCGAGAATTTTCCGAGAATTTTCGGAGAATTTTCCGAGAATTTTCCGGGAATTTTCTGAGAATTTTCCGAGAATTTTCCGAGAATTTTCTGAGAATTTTCCGAGAATTATCCGAGAATTTCCGAGAATTTTCTGAGATTTTTCCGAGAATTTTCCGAGAATTTTCCGAGAATTTTCTGAGAATTTTCCGAGAATTTTCCGAGAATTTTCTGAGAATTTTCCGAGAATTTTCCGAGAATTTTCCGAGAATTTTCCGAGAATTTTCCGAGAATTTTCCGAGAATTTTCCAAGAATTTTCCGAGAATTTTCCGAGAA
The DNA here is from genome assembly GCA_964036045.1 of Eutreptiella sp. 'Long Island Sound 2002'. NCBI lineage: Eukaryota > Euglenozoa > Euglenophyceae > Eutreptiales > Eutreptiaceae > Eutreptiella > Eutreptiella sp. 'Long Island Sound 2002'. The sequence goes on along the minus strand of CAXIWF010001436.1, from coordinate 67,846 downwards.
TTTTCCGAGAATTTTCCGGGAATTTTCCGAGAATTTTCCGAGAATTTTCCGAGAATTTTCCGAGAATTTTCCGAGAATTTTTCGAGAATTTTCCGAGAATTTTCCGAGAATTTTCCGGGAATTTTCCGAGAATTTTCCGAGAATTTTCCGAGAATTTTCCGAGAATTTTCCGTCAATTTTCCGAGAATTTTCCGAGAATTTTCTGAGAATTTTCCGAGAATTTTCCGAGAATTTTCCGAGAATTTTCCGAGAATTTTCCGAGAATTTTCCGAGAATTTTCCGAGAATTTTCCGTCAATTTTCCGAGAATTTTCCGAGAATTTTCCGAGAATTTTCCGAGAATTTTCCGAGAATTTTCCGTCAATTTTCCGAGAATTTTCCGAGAATTTTCCGAGAATTTTCCGAGAATTTTCCGAGAATTTTCCGAGAATTTTCCGAGAATTTTCCGAGAATTTTCGGAGAATTTTCTGAGAATTTTCCGAGAATTTTCCGAGAATTTTCCGAGAATTTTCCGAGAATTTTCCGAGAATTTTCCGAGAATTTTCCAAGAATTTTCCGAGAATTTTCCGAGAATTTTCCGAGAATTTTCCGGGAATTTTCCGAGAATTTTCCGAGAATTTTCCGAGAATTTTCCGAGAATTTTCCGAGAATTTTCCGAGAATTTTCCGAGAATTTTCCGAGAATTTTCCGAGAATTTCCCGGGAATTTTCCGAGAATTTTCCGAGAATTTTCCGAGAATTTTCTGAGAATTTTCCGAGAATTTTCCGAGAATTTTCCAAGAATTTTCCGAGAATTTTCTGAGAATTTTCCGAGAATTTTCCGAGAATTTTCCGAGAATTTTCCGAGAATTTTCCGAGAATTTTCGGAGAATTTTCGGAGAATTTTCCGAGAATTTTCCGAGAATTTTCTGAGAATTTTCCGAGAATTTTCCGAGAATTTTCCGGGAATTTTCTGAGAATTTTCCGAGAATTTTCCGAGAATTTTCTGAGAATTTTCCGAGAATTTTCCGAGAATTTTCCGAGAATTTTCCGAGAATTTTCCGAGAATTTTCCGAGAATTTTCCAAGAATTTTCCGAGAATTTTCCGAGAATTTTCCGAGAATTTTCCGGGAATTTTCCGAGAATTTTCCGAGGATTTTCCCAGAATTTTCCGAGAATTTTCCGAGAATTTTTCGAGAATTTTCCGAGAATTTTCCGAGAATTTTCCGGGAATTTTCCGAGAATTTTCCGAGAATTTTCCGAGAATTTTCCGAGAATTTTCCGTCAATTTTCCGAGAATTTTCCGAGAATTTTCTGAGAATTTTCCGAGAATTTTCCGAGAATTTTCCGAGAATTTTCCGAGAATTTTCCGAGAATTTTCCGAGAATTTTACCGAGAATTTTCCGAGAATTTTCCGTCAATTTTCCGAGAATTTTCCGAGAATTTTCCGAGAATTTTCCGAGAATTTTCCGAGAATTTTCCGAGAATTTTCCGGGAATTTTCCGAGAATTTTCCGAGAATTTTCCGAGAATTTTCCGAGAATTTTCCGAGAATTATGAGAATTTTCCGAGAATTTTCCGAGAATTTTCCGGGAATTTTCCGAGAATTTTCCGAGAATTTTCCGAGAATTTTCCGAGAATTATCCGAGAATTTCCGAGAATTTTCTGAGATTTTTCCGAGAATTTTCCGAGAATTTTCCGAGAATTTTCCGAGAATTTTCTGAGAATTTTCCGAGAATTTTCCGAGAATTTTCCGAGAATTTTCTGTCAATTTTCCGAGAATTTTCCGAGAATTTTCGGAGAATTTTCCGAGAATTTTCTGAGAATTTTCCGAGAATTTTCCGAAAATTTTCCGAGAATTTTCCGAGAATTTTCCAAGAATTTTGCGAGAATTTTCCGAGAATTTTCCGAGAATTTTCGGGGAATTTTCCGAGAATTTTCCGAGAATTTTCCGAGAATTTTCCGTCAATTTTCCGAGAATTTTCCCGAGAATTTTCTGAGAATTTTCCGAGAATTTTCCGAGAATTTTCCGAGAATTTTCCGAGAATTTTCCGAGAATTTTCCGAGAATTTTCCGAGAATTTTCGGAGAATTTTCCGAGAATTTTCCGAGAATTTTCTGAGAATTTTCCGAGAATTTTCCGAGAATTTTCTGAGAATTTTCCGAGAATTATCCGAGAATTTCCGAGAATTTTCTGAGATTTTTCCGAGAATTGTCCGAGAATTTTCCGAGAATTTTCTGAGAATTTTCCGAGAATTTTCCGAGAATTTTCTGAGAATTTTCCGAGAATTTTCCGAGAATTTTCCGAGAATTTTCCGAGAATTTTCCGAGAATTTTCCGAGAATTTTCCAAGAATTTTCCGAGAATTTTCCGAGAATTTTCCGAGAATTTTCCGGGAATTTTCCGAGAATTTTCCGAGAATTTTCCGAGAATTTTCCGAGAATTTTCCGAGAATTTTTCGAGAATTTTCCGAGAATTTTCCGAGAATTTTCCGGGAATTTTCCGAGAATTTTCCGAGAATTTTCCGAGAATTTTCCGAGAATTTTCCGTCAATTTTCCGAGAATTTTCCGAGAATTTTCTGAGAATTTTCCGAGAATTTTCCGAGAATTTTCCGAGAATTTTCCGAGAATTTTCCGAGAATTTTCCGAGAATTTTCCGAGAATTTTCCGTCAATTTTCCGAGAATTTTCCGAGAATTTTCCGAGAATTTTCGGAGAATTTTCCGAGAATTTTCCGAGAATTTTCCGAGAATTTTCCGAGAATTTTCTGAGAATTTTCCGAGAATTTTCTGAGAATTTTCCGAGAATTTTCCGTCAATTTTCCGAGAATTTTCCGAGAATTTTCCGAAAATTTTCCGAGAATTTTCCGAGAATTTTCCGAGAATTTTCCGAGAATTTTCGGAGAATTTTCCGAGAATTTTCCGAGAATTTTCTGAGAATTTTCCGAGAATTTTCCGAGAATTTTCTGAGAATTTTCCGAGAATTATCCGAGAATTTCCGAGATTTTTCTGAGAATTTTCCGAGAATTTTCCGAGAATTTTCTGAGAATTTTCCGAGAATTTTCCGAGAATTATCCGAGAATTTTCCGAGAATTTTCCGAGAATTTTCCGAGAATTTTCCAAGAATTTTCCGAGAACTTTCCGAGAATTTTCCGAGAATTTTCCGGGAATTTTCCGAGAATTTTCCGAGAATTTTCCGAGAATTTTCCGAGAATTTTCCGAGAATTTTTCGAGAATTTTCCGAGAATTTTCCGAGAATTTTCCGGGAATTTTCCGAGAATTTTCCGAGAATTTTCCAAGAATTTTCCGAGAATTTTCCGAGAATTTTCCGAGAATTTTCGGGGAATTTTCCGAGAATTTTCCGAGAATTTTCCGAGAATTTTCCGTCAATTTTCCGAGAATTTTCCGAGAATTTTTCGAGAATTTTCCGAGAATTTTCCAAGAATTTTCCGAGAATTTTCCGAGAATTTTCCGAGAATTTTCCGGGAATTTTCCGAGAATTTTCCGAGAATTTTCCGAGAGTTTTCCGAGAATTTTCTGAGAATTTTCCGAGAATTATCCGAGAATTTCCGAGAATTTTCTGAGATTTTTCCGAGAATTTTCCGAGAATTTTCCGAGAATTTTCTGAGAATTTTCCGTCAATTTTCCGAGAATTTTCCGAGAATTTTCTGAGAATTTTCCGAGAATTTTCCGAGAATTTTCCGAGAATTTTCCGAGAATTTTCCGAGAATTTTCCGAGAATTTTCCGAGAATTTTCCGTCAATTTTCCGAGAATTTTCCGAGAATTTTCCGAGAATTTTCGGAGAATTTTCCGAGAATTTTCCGAGAATTTTCCGAGAATTTTCCGAGAATTTTCTGAGAATTTTCCGAGAATTTTCCGGGAATTTTCCGAGAATTTTCCGAGAATTTTCCGAGAATTTTCCGAGAATTTTCCGTCAATTTTCCGAGAATTTTCCGAGAATTTTCTGAGAATTTTCCGAGAATTTTCCGAGAATTTTCCGAGAATTTTCCGAGAATTTTCCGAGAATTTTCCGAGAATTTTCCGTCAATTTTCCGAGAATTTTCCGAGAATTTTCCGAGAATTTTCGGAGAATTTTCCGAGAATTTTCTGAGAATTTTCCGAGAATTTTCCGTCAATTTTCCGAGAATTTTCCGAGAATTTTCCGAAAATTTTCCGAGAATTTTCCGAGAATTTTCCGAGAATTTTCCGAGAATTTTCGGAGAATTTTCCGAGAATTTTCCGAGAATTTTCCGTCAATTTTCCGAGAATTTTCGGAGAATTTTCCGAGAATTTTCTGAGAATTTTCCGAGAATTTTCTGAGAATTTTCCGAGAATTTTCCGTCAATTTTCCGAGAATTTTCCGAGAATTTTCCGAAAATTTTCCGAGAATTTTCCGAGAATTTTCCGAGAATTTTCCGAGAATTTTCGGAGAATTTTCCGAGAATTTTCCGAGAATTTTCTGAGAATTTTCCGAGAATTTTCCAAGAATTTTCCGAGAATTTTCCGAGAATTTTCCGAGAATTTTCCGAGAATTTTCCGAGAATTTTTCGAGAATTTTCCGAGAATTTTCCGAGAATTTTCCGGGAATTTTCCGAGAATTTTCCGAGAATTTTCCAAGAATTTTCCGAGAATTTTTCTGAGAATTTTCCGAGAATTTTCGGGGAATTTTCCGAGAATTTTCCGAGAATTTTCCGAGAATTTTCCGTCAATTTTCCGAGAATTTTCCGAGAATTTTTCGAGAATTTTCCGAGAATTTTCCAAGAATTTTCCGAGAGTTTTCCGAGAATTTTCCGAGAATTTTCCGGGAATTTTCCGAGAATTTTCCGAGAATTTTCCGAGAATTTTCCGAGAATTTTCTGAGAATTTTCCGAGAATTATCCGAGAATTTCCGAGAATTTTCTGAGATTTTTCCGAGAATTTTCCGAGAATTTTCCGAGAATTTTCTGAGAATTTTCCGTCAATTTTCCGAGAATTTTCCGAGAATTTTCTGAGAATTTTCCGAGAATTTTCCGAGAATTTTCCGAGAATTTTCCGAGAATTTTCCGAGAATTTTCCGAGAATTTTCCGAGAATTTTCCGTCAATTTTCCGAGAATTTTCCGAGAATTTTCCGAGAATTTTCGGAGAATTTTCCGAGAATTTTCCGAGAATTTTCCGAGAATTTTCCGAGAATTTTCTGAGAATTTTCCGAGAATTTTCCGGGAATTTTCCGAGAATTTTCCGAGAATTTTCCTAGAATTTTCCGAGAATTTTCCGTCAATTTTCCGAGAATTTTCCGAGAATTTTCTGAGAATTTTCCGAGAATTTTCCGAGAATTTTCCGAGAATTTTCCGAGAATTTTCCGAGAATTTTCCGTCAATTTTCCGAGAATTTTCCGAGAATTTTCCGAGAATTTTCGGAGAATTTTCCGAGAATTTTCTGAGAATTTTCCGAGAATTTTCCGTCAATTTTCGGAGAATTTTCCGAGAATTTTCCGAAAATTTTCCGAGAATTTTCCGAGAATTTTCCGAGAATTTTCCGAGAATTTTCGGAGAATTTTCCGAGAATTTTCCGAGAATTTTCCGTCAATTTTCCGAGAATTTTCGGAGAATTTTCCGAGAATTTTCTGAGAATTTTCCGAGAATTTTCTGAGAATTTTCCGAGAATTTTCCGTCAATTTTCCGAGAATTTTCCGAGAATTTTCCGAAAATTTTCCGAGAATTTTCCGAGAATTTTCCGAGAATTTTCCGAGAATTTTCGGAGAATTTTCCGAGAATTTTCCGAGAATTTTCTGAGAATTTTCCGAGAATTTTCCGAGAATTTTCTGAGAATTTTCCGAGAATTATCCGAGAATTTCCGAGAATTTTCTGAGAATTTTCCGAGAATTTTCCGAGAATTTTCTGAGAATTTTCCGAGAATTTTCCGAGAATTTTCCGAGAATTTTCCGAGAATTTTCCGAGAATTTTCCGAGAATTTTCCAAGAATTTTCCGAGAATTTTCCGAGAATTTTCCGAGAATTTTCCGGGAATTTTCCGAGAATTTTCCGAGAATTTTCCGAGAATTTTCCGAGAATTTTCCGAGAATTTTCCGAGAATTTTCCGAGAATTTTCCGTCAATTTTCCGAGAATTTTCCGAGAATTTTCTGAGAATTTTCCGAGAATTTTCCGAGAATTTTCCGAGAATTTTCCGAGAATTTTCCGAGAATTTTCCGTCAATTTTCCGAGAATTTTCCGAGAATTTTCCGAGAATTTTCCGAGAATTTTCCGAGAATTTTCCGAGAATTTTCCGAGAATTTTCCGAGAATTTTCCGAGAATTTTCTGAGAATTTTCCGAGAATTTTCCGTCAATTTTCCGAGAATTTTCCGAGAATTTTCCGAGAATTTTCCGGGAATTTTCTGAGAATTTTCCGAGAATTTTCCGAAAATTTTCCGAGAATTTTCCGAGAATTTTCCGAGAATTTTCCAAGAATTTTCCGAGAATTTTCCGAGAATTTTCCGAGAATTTTCGGGGAATTTTCCGAGAATTTTCCGAGAATTTTCCGAGAATTTTCCGTCAATTTTCCGAGAATTTTCCGAGAATTTTCTGAGAATTTTCCGAGAATTTTCCGAGAATTTTCCGAGAATTTTCCGAGAATTTTCCGAGAATTTTCCGAGAATTTTCGGAGAATTTTCCGAGAATTTTCCGAGAATTTTCTGAGAATTTTCCGAGAATTTTCCGAGAATTTTCTGAGAATTTTCCGAGAATTATCCGAGAATTTCCGAGATTTTTCTGAGAATTTTCCGAGAATTTCCCGAGAATTTTCTGAGAATTTTCCGAGAATTTTCCGAGAATTTTCCGAGAATTTTCCGAGAATTTTCCGAGAATTTTCCGAGAATTTTCCAAGAATTTTCCGAGAACTTTCCGAGAATTTTCCGAGAATTTTCCGGGAATTTTCCGAGAATTTTCCGAGAATTTTCCGAGAATTTTCCGAGAATTTTCCGAGAATTTTTCGAGAATTTTCCGAGAATTTTCCGAGAATTTTCCGGGAATTTTCCGAGAATTTTCCGAGAATTTTCCAAGATTTTTCCGAGAATTTTCCGAGAATTTTCCGAGAATTTTCGGGGAATTTTCCGAGAATTTTCCGAGAATTTTCCGAGAATTTTCCGTCAATTTTCCGAGAATTTTCCGAGAATTTTTCGAGAATTTTCCGAGAATTTTCCAAGAATTTTCCGAGAATTTTCCGAGAATTTTCCGAGAATTTTCCGGGAATTTTCCGAGAATTTTCCGAGAATTTTCCGAGAATTTTCCGAGAATTTTCTGAGAATTTTCCGAGAATTATCCGAGAATTTCCGAGAATTTTCTGAGATTTTTCCGAGAATTTTCCGAGAATTTTCCGAGAATTTTCTGAGAATTTTCCGTCAATTTTCCGAGAATTTTCCGAGAATTTTCTGAGAATTTTCCGAGAATTTTCCGAGAATTTTCCGAGAATTTTCCGAGAATTTTCCGAGAATTTTCCGAGAATTTTCCGAGAATTTTCCGTCAATTTTCCGAGAATTTTCCGAGAATTTTCCGAGAATTTTCGGAGAATTTTCCGAGAATTTTCCGAGAATTTTCCGAGAATTTTCCGAGAATTTTCTGAGAATTTTCCGAGAATTTTCCGGGAATTTTCCGAGAATTTTCCGAGAATTTTCCGAGAATTTTCCGAGAATTTTCCGTCAATTTTCCGAGAATTTTCCGAGAATTTTCTGAGAATTTTCCGAGAATTTTCCGAGAATTTTCCGAGAATTTTCCGAGAATTTTCCGAGAATTTTCCGTCAATTTTCCGAGAATTTTCCGAGAATTTTCCGAGAATTTTCGGAGAATTTTCCGAGAATTTTCTGAGAATTTTCCGAGAATTTTCCGTCAATTTTCCGAGAATTTTCCGAGAATTTTCTGAAAATTTTCCGAGAATTTTCCGAGAATTTTCCGAGAATTTTCCGAGAATTTTCGGAGAATTTTCCGAGAATTTTCCGAGAATTTTCCGTCAATTTTCCGAGAATTTTCGGAGAATTTTCCGAGAATTTTCTGAGAATTTTCCGAGAATTTTCTGAGAATTTTCCGAGAATTTTCCGTCAATTTTCCGAGAATTTTCCGAGAATTTTCCGAAAATTTTCCGAGAATTTTCCGAGAATTTTCCGAGAATTTTCCGAGAATTTTCGGAGAATTTTCCGAGAATTTTCCGAGAATTTTCTGAGAATTTTCCGAGAATTTTCCGAGAATTTTCTGACAATTTTCCGAGAATTATCCGAGAATTTCCGAGAATTTTCTGAGAATTTTCCGAGAATTTTCCGAGAATTTTCTGAGAATTTTCCGAGAATTTTCCGAGAATTTTCCGAGAATTTTCCGAGAATTTTCCCAGAATTTTCCGAGAATTTTCCAAGAATTTTCCGAGAATTTTCCGAGAATTTTCCGGGAATTTTCCGAGAATTTTCCGAGAATTTTCCGAGAATTTTCCGAGAATTTTCCGAGAATTTTTCGAGAATTTTCCGAGAATTTTCCGAGAATTTTCCGGGAATTTTCCGAGAATTTTCCGAGAATTTTCCGAGAATTTTCCGAGAATTTTCCGTCAATTTTCCGAGAATTTTCCGAGAATTTTCTGAGAATTTTCCGAGAATTTTCCGAGAATTTTCCGAGAATTTTCCGAGAATTTTCCGAGAATTTTCCGAGAATTTTCCGAGAATTTTCCGAGAATTTTCCGTCAATTTTCCGAGAATTTTCCGAGAATTTTCCGAGAATTTTCCGAGAATTTTCCGAGAATTTTTTGAGAATTTTCCGAGAATTTTCCGAGAATTTTCCGAGAATTTTCTGAGAATTTTCCGAGAATTTTCCGTCAATTTTCCGAGAATTTTCCGAGAATTTTCCGAGAATTTTCCGGGAATTTTCTGAGAATTTTCCAAGAATTTTCCGAAAATTTTCCGAGAATTTTCCGAGAATTTTCCGAGAATTTTCCAAGAATTTTCCGAGAATTTTCCGAGAATTTTCCGAGAATTTTCGGGGAATTTTCCGAGAATTTTCCGAGAATTTTCCGAGAATTTTCCGTCAATTTTCCGAGAATTTTCCGAGAATTTTCTGAGAATTTTCCGAGAATTTTCCGAGAATTTTCCGAGAATTTTCCGAGAATTTTCCGAGAATTTTCCGAGAATTTTCCGGGAATTTTCGGAGAATTTTCCGAGAATTTTCCGAGAATTTTCTGAGAATTTTCCGAGAATTTTCCGAGAATTTTCTGAGAATTTTCGGAGAATTATCCGAGAATTTCCGAGAATTTTCTGAGATTTTTCCGAGAATTTTCCGAGAATTTTCCGAGAATTTTCCGAGAATTTTCCGTCAATTTTCTGAGAATTTTCCGAGAATTTTCCGAGAATTTTCCGAGAATTTTCGGAGAATTTTCCGATTATTTTCCGAGAATTTTCCGAGAATTTTCCGAGAATTTTCCGAGAATTTTCCGAGAATTTTCCAAGAATTTTCCGAGAATTTTCCGAGAATTTTCCGAGAATTTTCCGGGAATTTTCCGAGAATTTTCCGAGAATTTTCCGAGAATTTTCCGAGAATTTTCCGAGAATTTTCCGAGAATTTTCCGAGAATTTTCCGAGAATTTTCCGAGAATTTTCCGAGAATTTTCCGTCAATTTTCCGAGAATTTTCCGAGAATTTGCTGAGAATTTTCCGAGAATTTTCCGAGAATTTTCCGAGAATTTTCCGAGAATTTTCCGAGAATTTTCCAAGAATTTTCCGAGAATTTTCTGAGAATTTTCCGAGAATTTTCCGAGAATTTTCCGAGATTTTTCCCAGAATTTTCCGGGAATTTTCCGAGAATTTTCCGAGAATTTTCCGAGAATTTGCCGAGGATTCTCCGAGAATTTTCCGAGAATTTTCCGAGAATTTTCCAAGAATTTTCCGAGAATTTTCCGAGAATTTTCCGAGAATTTTCCGAGAATTTTCCGAGAATTTTCCGAGAATTTTCCGAGAATTTTCCGAGAATTTTCTGAGAATTTTCCGAGAATTTTCTGAGAATTTTCCGAGAATTTTCCGAGAATTTTCCGGGAATTTTCTGAGAATTTTCCAAGAATTTTCTGAGAATTTTCCGAGAATTTTCCGAGAATTTTCCGGGAATTTTCCGAGAATTTTCTGAGAATTTTCCGAGAATTTTCCGAGAATTTTCCGAGAATTTTCCGTGAATTTTCCGAGAATTTTCCGAGAATTTTCTGAGAATTTTCCGTCAATTTTCCGAGAATTTTCCGGGAATTTTCCGAGAATTTTCCGAGAATTTTCCGAGAATTTTCCGAGAATTTTCCGAGAATTTTCCGAGAATTTTCCGAGAATTTTCGGAGAATTTTCCGGGAATTTTCCGAGAATTTTCCGAGAATTTTCCGAGAATTTTCTGAGAATTTTCCGAGAATTTTCCGAGAATTTTCTGAGAATTTTCCGAGAATTTTCTGAGAATTTTCCGAGAATTTTCCGAGAATTTTCCGAGAATTTTCCGAGAATTTTCCGAGAATTTTCCGAGAATTTTCCGAGAATTTTCGGAGAATTTTCCGAGAATTTTCCGAGAATTTTCTGAGAATTTTCCGAGAATTTTCCGAGAATTTTCTGAGAATTTTCCGAGAATTATCCGAGAATTTCCGAAAATTTTCTGAGATTTTTCCGAGAATTTTCCGAGAATTTTCCGAGAATTTTCTGAGAATTTTCCGAGAATTTTCCGAGAATTTTCTGAGAATTTTCCGAGAATATTCCGAGAATTTTCTGAGAATTTTCCGAGAATTTTCTGAGAATTTTCCGAGAATTTTCCGAGAATTTTCCGAGAATTTTCTGAGAATTTTCCAAGAATTTTCTGAGAATTTTCCGAGAATTTTCCGAGAATTTTCCGAGAATTTTCCGAGAATTTTCCGGGAATTTTCCGAGAATTTTCTGAGAATTTTCCGAGAATTTTCCGAGAATTTTCCGAGAATTTTCCGTCAATTTTCCGAGAATTTTCCGAGAATTTTCTGAGAATTTTCCGTCAATTTTCCGAGAATTTTCCGAGAATTTTCCGGGAATTTTCCGAGAATTTTCCGAGAATTTTCCGAGAATTTTCCGAGAATTTTCCGAGAATTTTCCGAGAATTTTCCGAGAATTTTCCGAGAATTTTCCGGGAATTTTCCGAGAATTTTCCGAGAATTTTCCGAGAATTTTCTGAGAATTTTCCGAGAATTTTCCGAGAATTTTCCAAGAATTTTCCGAGAATTTTCTGAGAATTTTCCGAGAATTTTCCGAGAATTTTCCGAGAATTTTCCGAGAATTTTCCGAGAATTTTCCGAGAATTTTCCGAGAATTTTCCGAGAATTTTCCGAGAATTTTCTGAGAATTTTCCGAGAATTTTCCGAGAATTTTCTGAGAATTTTCCGAGAATTATCCGAGAATTTCCGAAAATTTTCTGAAATTTTTCCGAGAATTTTCCGAAAATTTTCTGAGAATTTTCCGAGAATTTTCCGAGAATTTTCTGAGAATTTTCCGAGAATTTTCTGAGAATTTTCCGAGAATTTTCCGAGAATTTTCCGAGAATTTTCTGAGAATTTTCCAAGAATTTTCTGAGAATTTTCCGAGAATTTTCCGAGAATTTTCCGAGAATTTTCCGAGAATTTTCCGGGAATTTTCCGAGAATTTTCTGAGAATTTTCCGAGAATTTTCCGAGAATTTTCCGAGAATTTTCCGTCAATTTTCCGAGAATTTTCCGAGAATTTTCTGAGAATTTTCCGTCAATTTTCCGAGAATTTTCCGAGAATTTTCCGGGAATTTTCCGAGAATTTTCCGAGAATTTTCCGAGAATTTTGCGAGAATTTTCCGAGAATTTTCCGAGAATTTTCCGAGAATTTTCCGAGAATTTTCCGGGAATTTTCCGAGAATTTTCCGAGAATTTTCCGAGAATTTTCTGAGAATTTTCCGAGAATTTTCCGAGAATTTTCCAAGAATTTTCCGAGAATTTTCTGAGAATTTTCCGAGAATTTTCCGAGAATTTTCCGAGAATTTTCCGAGAATTTTCCGAGAATTTTCCGAGAATTTTCCGAGAATTTTCGGAGAATTTTCCGAGAATTTTCTGAGAATTTTCCGAGAATTTTCCGAGAATTTTCTGAGAATTTTCCGAGAATTATCCGAGAATTTCCGAAAATTTTCTGAGATTTTTCCGAGAATTTTCCGAGAATTTTCCGAGAATTTTCTGAGAATTTTCCGAGAATTTTCCGAGAATTTTCTGAGAATTTTCCGAGAATTTTCCGAGAATTTTCTGAGAATTTTCCGAGAATTTTCTGAGAATTTTCCGAGAATTTTCCGAGAATTTTCCGAGAATTTTCTGAGAATTTTCCAAGAATTTTCTGAGAATTTTCCAAGAATTTTCCGAGAATTTTCCGAGAATTTTCCGAGAATTTTCCAGGAATTTTCCGAGAATTTTCCGAGAATTTTCCGAGAATTTTCCGAGAATTTTCCGAGAATTTTCTGAGAATTTTCCGAGAATTTTCCGAGAATTTTCCGAGAATTTTCCGAGAATTTTCCGAGAATTTTCCGAGAATTTTCCGGGAATTTTCCGAGAATTTTCCGAGAATTTTCCGAGAATTTTCCGAGAATTATCCGAGAATTTCCGAGGATTTTCTGAGATTTTTCCGAGAATTTTCCGAGAATTTTCCGAGAATTTTCCGAGAATTTTCTGAGAATTTTCCGAGAATTTTCCGAGAATTTTCCGAGAATTTTCCGTCAATTTTCCGAGAATTTTCCGAGAATTTTCCGAGAATTTTCCGAGAATTTTCCGAGAATTTTCCGAGAATTTTCCAAGAATTTTCCGAGAATTTTCCGAGAATTTTCGGAGAATTTTCCGAGAATTTTCCGGGAATTTTCTGAGAATTTTCCGAGAATTTTCCGAGAATTTTCTGAGAATTTTCCGAGAATTATCCGAGAATTTCCGAGAATTTTCTGAGATTTTTCCGAGAATTTTCCGAGAATTTTCCGAGAATTTTCTGAGAATTTTCCGAGAATTTTCCGAGAATTTTCTGAGAATTTTCCGAGAATTTTCCGAGAATTTTCCGAGAATTTTCCGAGAATTTTCCGAGAATTTTCCCAGAATTTTCCGAGAATTTTCCGAGAATTTTCCGGGAATTTTCCGAGAATTTTCCGAGAATTTTCCGAGAATTTTCCGAGAATTTTCCGAGAATTTTTCGAGAATTTTCCGAGAATTTTCCGAGAATTTTCCGGGAATTTTCCGAGAATTTTCCGAGAATTTTCCGAGAATTTTCCGAGAATTTTCCGTCAATTTTCCGAGAATTTTCCGAGAATTTTCTGAGAATTTTCCGAGAATTTTCCGAGAATTTTCCGAGAATTTTCCGAGAATTTTCCGAGAATTTTCTGAGAATTTTCCGAGAATTTTCCGAGAATTTTCCGAGAATTTTCCGAGAATTTTCCGAGAAATTTCGGAGAATTTTCTGAGAATTTTCCGAGAATTTTCCGAGAATTTTCCGAGAATTTTCCGAGAATTTTCCGAGAATTTTCCGAGAATTTTCCAAGAATTTTCCGAGAATTTTCCGAGAATTTTCCGAGAATTTTCCGAGAATTTTCCGGGAATTTTCCGAGAATTTTCCGAGAATTTTCCAAGAATTTTCCGAGAATTTTCCGAGAATTTTCCGAGAATTTTCCGAGAATTTTCCGAGAATTTTCCGGGAATTTTCCGAGAATTTTCCGAGAATTTTCCGAGAATTTTCTGAGAATTTTCCGAGAATTTTCCGAGAATTTTCCAAGAATTTTCCGAGAATTTTCTGAGAATTTTCCGAGAATTTTCCGAGAATTTTCCGAGAATTTTCCGAGAATTTTCCGAGAATTTTCCGAGAATTTTCCGAGAATTTTCGGAGAATTTTCCGAGAATTTTCCGAGAATTTTCTGAGAATTTTCCGAGAATTTTCCGAGAATTTTCCGGGAATTTTCTGAGAATTTTCCGAGAATTTTCTGAGAATTTTCCGAGAATTTTCCGAGAATTTTCCGAGAATTTTCCGAGAATTTTCCGAGAATTTTCCGAGAATTTTCCAAGAATTTTCCGAGAATTTTCCGAGAATTTTCCGAGAATTTTCCGGGAATTTTCCGAGAATTTTCCGAGGATTTTCCCAGAATTTTCCGAGAATTTTCCGAGAATTTTCCGAGAATTTTCTGAGAATTTTCCGAGAATTTTCCGAGAATTTTCCGAGAATTTTCCGAGAATTTTCCGAGAAATTTCGGAGAATTTTCTGAGAATTTTCCGAGAATTTTCCGAGAATTTTCCGAGAATTTTCCGAGAATTTTCCGAGAATTTTCCGAGAATTTTCCAAGAATTTTCCGAGAATTTTCCGAGAATTTTCCGAGAATTTTCCGGGAATTTTCCGAGAATTTTCCGAGAATTTTCCAAGAATTTTCCGAGAATTTTCCGAGAATTTTCCGAGAATTTTCCGAGAATTTTCCGAGAATTTTCCGGGAATTTTCCGAGAATTTTCCGAGAATTTTCCGAGAATTTTCTGAGAATTTTCCGAGAATTTTCCGAGAATTTTCCAAGAATTTTCCGAGAATTTTCTGAGAATTTTCCGAGAATTTTCCGAGAATTTTCCGAGAATTTTCCGAGAATTTTCCGAGAATTTTCCGAGAATTTTCCGAGAATTTTCGGAGAATTTTCCGAGAATTTTCCGAGAATTTTCTGAGAATTTTCCGAGAATTTTCCGAGAATTTTCCGGGAATTTTCTGAGAATTTTCCGAGAATTTTCTGAGAATTTTCCGAGAATTTTCCGAGAATTTTCCGAGAATTTTCCGAGAATTTTCCGAGAATTTTCCGAGAATTTTCCAAGAATTTTCCGAGAATTTTCCGAGAATTTTCCGAGAATTTTCCGGGAATTTTCCGAGAATTTTCCGAGGATTTTCCCAGAATTTTCCGAGAATTTTCCGAGAATTTTTCGAGAATTTTCCGAGAATTTTCCGACAATTTTCCGGGAATTTTCCGAGAATTTTCCGAGAATTTTCCGAGAATTTTCCGAGAATTTTCCGTCAATTTTCCGAGAATTTTCCGAGAAATTTCTGAGAATTTTCCGAGAATTTTCCGAGAATTTTCCGAGAATTTTCCGAGAATTTTCCGAGAATTTTCCGAGAATTTTCCGAGAATTTTCCGAGAATTTTCCGTCAATTTTCCGAGAATTTTCCGAGAATTTTCCGAGAATTTTCCGAGAATTTTCCGAGAATTTTCCGAGAATTTTCTGAGAATTTTCCGAGAATTTTCCGAGAATTTTCCGAGAATTTTCCGAGAATTTTCCGAGAATTTTCGGAGAATTTTCGGAGAATTTTCTGAGAATTTTCCGAGAATTTTCCGAGAATTTTCCGAGAATTTTCCGAGAATTTTCCGAGAATTTTCCGAGAATTTTCCAAGAATTTTCCGAGAATTTTCCGAGAATTTTCCGAGAATTTTCCGGGAATTTTCCGAGAATTTTCCGAGAATTTTCCGAGAATTTTCCGAGAATTTTCCGAGAATTTTCCGAGAATTTTCCGAGAATTTTCCGAGAATTTTCCGGGAATTTTCCGAGAATTTTCCGAGAATTTTCCGAGAATTTTCCGAGAATTATCCGAGAATTTCCGAGAATTTTCTGAGATTTTTCCGAGAATTTTCCGAGAATTTTCCGAGAATTTTCCGAGAATTTTCTGAGAATTTTCCGAGAATTTTCCGAGAATTTTCCGAGAATTTTCCGTCAATTTTCCGAGAATTTTCCGAAAATTTTCGGAGAATTTTCCGAGAATTTTCTGAGAATTTTCCGAGAATTTTCCGAAAATTTTCCGAGAATTTTCCGAGAATTTTCCAAGAATTTTCCGAGAATTTTCCGAGAATTTTCCGAGAATTTTCGGGGAATTTTCCGAGAATTTTCCGAGAATTTTCCGAGAATTTTCCGTCAATTTTCCGAGAATTTTCCGAGAATTTTCTGAGAATTTTCCGAGAATTTTCCGAGAATTTTCCGAGAATTTTCCGAGAATTTTCCGAGAATTTTCCGAGAATTTTCCGAGAATTTTCGGAGAATTTTCCGAGAATTTTCCGAGAATTTTCTGAGAATTTTCCGAGAATTTTCCGACAATTTTCCGAGAATTTTCCGAGAATTTTCCGAGAATTTTCCGAGAATTTTCCAAGAATTTTCCGAGAATTTTCCGAGAATTTTCCGAGAATTTTCCGGGAATTTTCCGAGAATTTTCCGAGAATTTTCCGAGAATTTTCCGAGAATTTTCCGAGAATTTTCCGAGAATTTTCCGAGAATTTTCCGAGAATTTTCCGGGAATTTTCCGAGAATTTTCCGAGAATTTTCCGAGAATTTTCCGAGAATTATCCGAGAATTTCCGAGAATTTTCTGAGATTTTTCCGAGAATTTTCCGAGAATTTTCCGAGAATTTTCCGAGAATTTTCTGAGAATTTTCCGAGAATTTTCCGAGAATTTTCCGAGAATTTTCCGTCAATTTTCCGAGAATTTTCCGAAAATTTTCGGAGAATTTTCCGAGAATTTTCTGAGAATTTTCCGAGAATTTTCCGAAAATTTTCCGAGAATTTTCCGAGAATTTTCCAAGAATTTTCCGAGAATTTTCCGAGAATTTTCCGAGAATTTTCGGGGAATTTTCCGAGAATTTTCGGAGAATTTTCCGTCAATTTTCCGAGAATTTTCCGAGAATTTTCTGAGAATTTTCCGAGAATTTTCCGAGAATTTTCCGAGAATTTTCCGAGAATTTTCCGAGAATTTTCCGAGAATTTTCCGAGAATTTTCGGAGAATTTTCCGAGAATTTTCTGAGAATTTTCCGAGAATTTTCCGAGAATTTTCCGAGAATATTCCGGGAATTTTCTGAGAATTTTCCGAGAATTTTCCGAGAATTTTCTGAGAATTTTCCGAGAATTTTCCGAGAATTTTCCGAGAATTTTCCGAGAATTTTCCGAGAATTTTCCGAGAATTTTCCAAGAATTTTCCGAGAATTTTCCGAGAATTTTCCGAGAATTTTCCGGGAATTTTCCGAGAATTTTCCGAGGATTTTCCCAGAATTTTCCGAGAATTTTCCGAGAATTTTTCGAGAATTTTCCGAGAATTTTCCGAGAATTTTCCGGGAATTTTCCGAGAATTTTCCGAGAATTTTCCGAGAATTTTCCGAGAATTTTCCGTCAATTTTCCGAGAATTTTCCGAGAAATTTCTGAGAATTTTCCGAGAATTTTCCGAGAATTTTCCGAGAATTTTCCGAGAATTTTCCGAGAATTTTCCGAGAATTTTCCGAGAATTTTCCGAGAATTTTCCGTCAATTTTCCGAGAATTTTCCGAGAATTTTCCGAGAATTTTCCGAGAATTTTCCGAGAATTTTCCGAGAATTTTCTGAGAATTTTCCGAGAATTTTCCGAGAATTTTCCGAGAATTTTCCGAGAATTTTCCGAGAATTTTCCGAGAATTTTCGGAGAATTTTCTGAGAATTTTCCGAGAATTTTCCGAGAATTTTCCGAGAATTTTCCGAGAATTTTCCGAGAATTTTCCGAGAATTTTCCAAGAATTTTCCGAGAATTTTCCGACAATTTTCCGAGAATTTTCCGGGAATTTTCCGAGAATTTTCCGAGAATTTTCCGAGAATTTTCCGAGAATTTTCCGAGAATTTTCCGAGAATTTTCCGAGAATTTTCCGAGAATTTTCCGGGAATTTTCCGAGAATTTTCCGAGAATTTTCCGAGAATTTTCCGAGAATTATCCGAGAATTTCCGAGAATTTTCTGAGATTTTTCCGAGAATTTTCCGAGAATTTTCCGAGAATTTTCCGAGAATTTTCTGAGAATTTTCCGAGAATTTTCCGAGAATTTTCCGAGAATTTTCCGTCAATTTTCCGAGAATTTTCCGAGAATTTTCGGAGAATTTTCCGAGAATTTTCTGAGAATTTTCCGAGAATTTTCCGAAAATTTTCCGAGAATTTTCCGAGAATTTTCCAAGAATTTTCCGAGAATTTTCCGAGAATTTTCCGAGAATTTTCGGGGAATTTTCCGAGAATTTTCCGAGAATTTTCCGAGAATTTTCCGTCAATTTTCCGAGAATTTTCCGAGAATTTTCTGAGAATTTTCCGAGAATTTTCCGAGAATTTTCCGAGAATTTTCCGAGGATTTTCCGAGAATTTTCCGAGAATTTTCCGAGATTTTCGGAGAATTTTCCGAGAATTTTCCGAGAATTTTCTGAGAATTTTCCGAGAATTTTCCGAGGATTTTCTGAGAATTTTCCGAGAATTATCCGAGAATTTCCGAGAATTTTCTGAGATTTTTCCGAGAATTTTCTGAGAATTTTCCGAGAATTTTCCGAGAATTTTCCGAGAATTTTCCGAGAATTTTCCGAGAATTTTCCGAGAATTTTCCAAGAATTTTCCGAGAATTTTCCGAGAATTTTCCGAGAATTTTCCGGGAATTTTCCGAGAATTTTCCGAGAATTTTCCGAGAATTTTCCGAGAATTTTCCGAGAATTTTTCCAGAATTTTCCGAGAATTTTCCGAGAATTTTCCGGGAATTTTCCGAGAATTTTCCGAGAATTTTCCGAGAATTTTCCGTCAATTTTCCGAGAATTTTCCGAGAATTTTCTGAGAATTTTCCGAGAATTTTCCGAGAATTTTCCGAGAATTTTCCGAGAATTTTCCGAGAATTTTCCGAGAATTTTCCGAGAATTTTCCGTCAATTTTCCGAGAATTTTCCGAGAATTTTCCGAGAATTTTCGGAGAATTTTCCGAGAATTTTCCGAGAATTTTCCGAGAATTTTCCGAGAATTTTCTGAGAATTTTCCGAGAATTTTCTGAGAATTTTCCGAGAATTTTCCGTCAATTTTCCGAGAATTTTTCGAGAATTTTCCGAAAATTTTCCGAGAATTTTCCGAGAATTTTCCGAGAATTTTCCGAGAATTTTCGGAGAATTTTCCGAGAATTTTCCGAGAATTTTCTGAGAATTTTCCGAGAATTTTCCGAGAATTTTCTGAGAATTTTCCGAGAATTATCCGAGAATTTCGGAGATTTTTCTGAGAATTTTCCGAGAATTTTCCGAGAATTTTCTGAGAATTTTCCGAGAATTTTCCGAGAATTTTCCGAGAATTTTCCGAGAATTTTCCGAGAATTTTCCGAGAATTTTCCAAGAATTTTCCGAGAATTTTCCGAGAATTTTCCGAGAATTTTCCGGGAATTTTCCGAGAATTTTCCGAGAATTTTCCGAGAATTTTCCGAGAATTTTTCGAGAATTTTCCGAGAATTTTCCGAGAATTTTCCGGGAATTTTCCGAGAATTTTCCGAGAATTTTCCAAGAATTTTCCGAGAATTTTCCGAGAATTTTCCGAGAATTTTCGGGGAATTTTCCGAGAACTTTCCGAGAATTTTCCGAGAATTTTCCGTCAATTTTCCGAGAATTTTCCGAGAATTTTTCGAGAATTTTCCGAGAATTTTCCAAGAATTTTCCGAGAATTTTCCGAGAATTTTCCGAGAATTTTCCGGGAATTTTCCGAGAATTTTCCGAGAATTTTCCGAGAATTTTCCGAGAATTTTCTGAGAATTTCCGAGAATTTTCTGAGATTTTTCTGAGAATTTTCTGAGAATTTTCCGAGATTTTCTGAGAATTTTCCGTCAATTTTCCGAGAATTTTCCGAGAATTTTCTGAGAATTTTCCGAGAATTTTCCGAGAATTTTCCGAGAATTTTCCGAGAATTTTCCGAGAATTTTCCGAGAATTTTCCGAGAATTTTCCGTCAATTTTCCGAGAATTTTCCGAGAATTTTCCGAGAATTTTCGGAGAATTTTCCGAGAATTTTCCGAGAATTTTCCGAGAATTTTCCGAGAATTTTCCGGGAATTTTCCGAGAATTTTCCGAGAATTTTCCGAGAATTTTCCGAGAATTTTCCGAGAATTTCCGAGAATTTTCTGAGATTTTTCCGAGAATTTTCCGAGAATTTTCCGAGAATTTTCTGAGAATTTTCCGTCAATTTTCCGAGAATTTTCCGAGAATTTTCTGAGAATTTTCCGAGAATTTTCCGAGAATTTTCCGAGAATTTTCCGAGAATTTTCCGAGAATTTTCCGAGAATTTTCCGAGAATTTTCCGTCAATTTTCCGAGAATTTTCCGAGAATTTTCCGAGAATTTTCGGAGAATTTTCCGAGAATTTTCCGAGAATTTTCCGAGAATTTTCCGAGAATTTTCTGAGAATTTTCCGAGAATTTTCCGGGAATTTTCCGAGAATTTTCCGAGAATTTTCCGAGAATTTTCCGAGAATTTTCCGTCAATTTTCCGAGAATTTTCCGAGAAATTTCTGAGAATTTTCCGAGAATTTTCCGAGAATTTTCCGAGAATTTTCCGAGAATTTTCCGAGAATTTTCCGAGAATTTTCCGTCAATTTTCCGAGAATTTTCCGAGAATTTTCCGAGATTTTTCGGAGAATTTTCCGAGAATTTTCTGAGAGGTTTCCGAGAATTTTCCGTCAATTTTCCGAGAATTTTCCGAGAATTTTCCGAAAATTTTCCGAAAATTTTCCGAGAATTTTCCGAGAATTTTCCGAGAATTTTCCGAGAATTTTCGGAGAATTTTCCGAGAATTTTCCGAGAATTTTCCGTCAATTTTCCGAGAATTTTCGGAGAATTTTCCGAGAATTTTCTGAGAATTTTCCGAGAATTTTCCGAGAATTTTCGGAGAATTTTCCGAGAATTTTCCGAGAATTTTCTGAGAATTTTCCGAGAATTTTCCGAGAATTTTCCGAGAATTTTCCGTCAATTTTCCGAGAATTTTCCGAGAATTTTCCGAGAATTTTCGGAGAATTTTCCGAGAATTTTCCGAGAATTTTCCGAGAATTTTCCGAGAATTTTCCGGGAATTTTCCGAGAATTTTCCGAGAATTTTCCGAGCATTTTCCGAGAATTTTCCGAGAATTTCCGAGAATTTTCTGAGATTTTTCCGAGAATTTTCCGAGAATTTTCCGAGAATTTTCTGAGAATTTTCCGTCAATTTTCCGAGAATTTTCCGAGAATTTTCTGAGAATTTTCCGAGAATTTTCCGAGAATTTTCCGAGAATTTTCCGAGAATTTTCCGAGAATTTTCCGAGAATTTTCCGAGAATTTTCCGTCAATTTTCCGAGAATTTTCCGAGAATTTTCCGAGAATTTTCGGAGAATTTTCCGAGAATTTTCCGAGAAT
The DNA here is from genome assembly GCA_964036045.1 of Eutreptiella sp. 'Long Island Sound 2002'. NCBI lineage: Eukaryota > Euglenozoa > Euglenophyceae > Eutreptiales > Eutreptiaceae > Eutreptiella > Eutreptiella sp. 'Long Island Sound 2002'. Next base: position 46,716 of record CAXIWF010001436.1, on the reverse strand, counting down.
TTTCCGAGAATTTTCCGAGAATTTTCTGAGAATTTTCCGAGAATTTTCCGGGAATTTTCCGAGAATTTTCCGAGAATTTTCCGAGAATTTTCCGAGAATTTTCCGTCAATTTTCCGAGAATTTTCCGAGAAATTTCTGAGAATTTTCCGAGAATTTTCCGAGAATTTTCCGAGAATTTTCCGAGAATTTTCCGAGAATTTTCCGAGAATTTTCCGAGAATTTTCCGTCAATTTTCCGAGAATTTTCCGAGAATTTTCCGAGAATTTTCGGAGAATTTTCCGAGAATTTTCTGAGAGGTTTCCGAGAATTTTCCGTCAATTTTCCGAGAATTTTCCGAGAATTTTCCGAAAATTTTCCGAGAATTTTCCGAGAATTTTCCGAGAATTTTCCGAGAATTTTCGGAGAATTTTCCGAGAATTTTCCGAGAATTTTCCGTCAATTTTCCGAGAATTTTCGGAGAATTTTCCGAGAATTTTCTGAGAATTTTCCGAGAATTTTCTGAGAATTTTCCGAGAATTTTCCGTCAATTTTCCGAGGATTTTCCGAGAATTTTCCGAAAATTTTCCGAGAATTTTCGGAGAATTTTCCGAGAATTTTCCGAGAATTTTCGGAGAATTTTCCGAGAATTTTCCGAGAATTTTCTGAGAATTTTCCGAGAATTTTCCGAGAATTTTCTGAGAATTTTCCGAGAATTTTCCGAGAACTTTCCGAGATTTTTCCGAGAATTTTCCGAGAATTTTCCGAGAATTTTCCAAGAATTTTCCGAGAATTTTCTGAGAATTTTCCGAGAATTTTCCGGGAATTTTCCGAGAATTTTCCGAGAATTTTCCGAGAATTTTCCGAGAATTTTCCGAGAATTTTTCGAGAATTTTCCGAGAATTTTCCGAGAATTTTCCGGGAATTTTCCGAGAATTTTCCGAGAATTTTCCGAGAATTTTCCGAGAATTTTCCGTCAATTTTCCGAGAATTTTCCGAGAATTTTCTGAGAATTTTCCGAGAATTTTCCGAGAATTTTCCGAGAATTTTCCGAGAATTTTCCGAGAATTTTCCGAGAATTTTCCGTCAATTTTCCGAGAATTTTCCGAGAATTTTCCGAGAATTTTCGGAGAATTTTCCGAGAATTTTCCGAGAATTTTCCGAGAATTTTCCGAGAATTTTCTGAGAATTTTCCGAGAATTTTCTGAGAATTTTCTGAGAATTTTCCGTCAATTTTCCGAGAATTTTCCGAGAATTTTCCGAAAATTTTCCGAGAATTTTCCGAGAATTTTCCGAGAATTTTCGGAGAATTTTCCGAGAATTTTCTGAGAATTTTCTGAGAATTTTCCGAGAATTTTCCGTCAATTTTCCGAGAATTTTCCGAGAATTTTCCGAGAATTTTCCGGGAATTTTCTGAGAATTTTCCGAGAATTTTCCGAAAATTTTCCGAGAATTTTCCGAGAATTTTCCGAGAATTTTCCGAGAATTTTCCAAGAATTTTCCGAGAATTTTCCGAGAATTTTCCGAGAATTTTCGGGGAATTTTCCGAGAATTTTCCGAGAATTTTCCGAGAATTTTCCGAGAATTTTCCGAGAATTTTCTGAGAATTTTCCGAGAATTTTCCGAGAATTTTCCGAGTATTTTCCGAGAATTTTCCGAGAATTTTCCGAGAATTTTCCGTCAATTTTCCGAGAATTTTCCGAGAATTTTCTGAGAATTTTCCGAGAATTTTCCGAGAATTTTCCGAGAATTTTCCGAGAATCTTCCGAGAATTTTCCGAGAATTTTCCGAGAATTTTCCGTCAATTTTCCGAGAATTTTCCGAGAATTTTCCGAGAATTTTCGGAGAATTTTCCGAGAATTTTCCGAGAATTTTCCGAGAATTTTCCGTCAATTTTCCGAGAATTTTCCGAGAAATTTCTGAGAATTTTCCGAGAATTTTCCGAGAATTTTCCGAGAATTTTCCGAGAATTTTCCGAGAATTTTCCGAGAATTTTCCGAGAATTTTCCGAGAATTTTCCGTCAATTTTCCGAGAATTTTCCGAGAATTTTCCGAGAATTTTCCGAGAATTTTCCGAGAATTTTCCGAGAATTTTCTGAGAATTTTCCGAGAATTTTCCGAGAATTTTCCGAGAATTTTCCGAGAATTTTCCGAGAATTTTCCGAGAATTTTCGGAGAATTTTCTGAGAATTTTCCGAGAATTTTCCGAGAATTTTCCGAGAATTTTCCGAGAATTTTCCGAGAATTTTCCGAGAATTTTCCAAGAATTTTCCGAGAATTTTCCGACAATTTTCCGAGAATTTTCCGGGAATTTTCCGAGAATTTTCCGAGAATTTTCCGAGAATTTTCCGAGAATTTTCCGAGAATTTTCCGAGAATTTTCCGAGAATTTTCCGAGAATTTTCCGGGAATTTTCCGAGAATTTTCCGAGAATTTTCCGAGAATTTTCCGAGAATTATCCGAGAATTTCCGAGAATTTTCTGAGATTTTTCCGAGAATTTTCCGAGAATTTTCCGAGAATTTTCCGAGAATTTTCTGAGAATTTTCCGAGAATTTTCCGAGAATTTTCCGAGAATTTTCCGTCAATTTTCCGAGAATTTTCCGAGAATTTTCGGAGAATTTTCCGAGAATTTTCTGAGAATTTTCCGAGAATTTTCCGAAAATTTTCCGAGAATTTTCCGAGAATTTTCCAAGAATTTTCCGAGAATTTTCCGAGAATTTTCCGAGAATTTTCGGGGAATTTTCCGAGAATTTTCCGAGAATTTTCCGAGAATTTTCCGTCAATTTTCCGAGAATTTTCCGAGAATTTTCTGAGAATTTTCCGAGAATTTTCCGAGAATTTTCCGAGAATTTTCCGAGGATTTTCCGAGAATTTTCCGAGAATTTTCCGAGATTTTCGGAGAATTTTCCGAGAATTTTCCGAGAATTTTCTGAGAATTTTCCGAGAATTTTCCGAGGATTTTCTGAGAATTTTCCGAGAATTATCCGAGAATTTCCGAGAATTTTCTGAGATTTTTCCGAGAATTTTCTGAGAATTTTCCGAGAATTTTCCGAGAATTTTCCGAGAATTTTCCGAGAATTTTCCGAGAATTTTCCGAGAATTTTCCAAGAATTTTCCGAGAATTTTCCGAGAATTTTCCGAGAATTTTCCGGGAATTTTCCGAGAATTTTCCGAGAATTTTCCGAGAATTTTCCGAGAATTTTCCGAGAATTTTTCCAGAATTTTCCGAGAATTTTCCGAGAATTTTCCGGAATTTTCCGAGAATTTTCCGAGAATTTTCCGAGAATTTTCCGAGAATTTTCCGTCAATTTTCCGAGAATTTTCCGAGAATTTTCTGAGAATTTTCCGAGAATTTTCCGAGAATTTTCCGAGAATTTTCCGAGAATTTTCCGAGAATTTTCCGAGAATTTTCCGAGAATTTTCCGTCAATTTTCCGAGAATTTTCCGAGAATTTTCCGAGAATTTTCGGAGAATTTTCCGAGAATTTTCCGAGAATTTTCCGAGAATTTTCCGAGAATTTTCTGAGAATTTTCCGAGAATTTTCTGAGAATTTTCCGAGAATTTTCCGTCAATTTTCCGAGAATTTTTCGAGAATTTTCCGAAAATTTTCCGAGAATTTTCCGAGAATTTTCCGAGAATTTTCCGAGAATTTTCGGAGAATTTTCCGAGAATTTTCCGAGAATTTTCTGAGAATTTTCCGAGAATTTTCCGAGAATTTTCTGAGAATTTTCCGAGAATTATCCGAGAATTTCGGAGATTTTTCTGAGAATTTTCCGAGAATTTTCCGAGAATTTTCCTGAGAATTTTCCGAGAATTTTCCGAGAATTTTCCGAGAATTTTCCGAGAATTTTCCGAGAATTTTCCAAGAATTTTCCGAGAATTTTCCGAGAATTTTCCGAGAATTTTCCGGGAATTTTCCGAGAATTTTCCGAGAATTTTCCGAGAATTTTCCGAGAATTTTTCGAGAATTTTCCGAGAATTTTCCGAGAATTTTCCGGGAATTTTCCGAGAATTTTCCGAGAATTTTCCAAGAATTTTCCGAGAATTTTCCGAGAATTTTCCGAGAATTTTCGGGGAATTTTCCGAGAACTTTCCGAGAATTTTCCGAGAATTTTCCGTCAATTTTCCGAGAATTTTCCGAGAATTTTTCGAGAATTTTCCGAGAATTTTCCAAGAATTTTCCGAGAATTTTCCGAGAATTTTCCGAGAATTTTCCGGGAATTTTCCGAGAATTTTCCGAGAATTTTCCGAGAATTTTCCGAGAATTTTCTGAGAATTTCCGAGAATTTTCTGAGATTTTTCTGAGAATTTTCTGAGAATTTTCCGAGATTTTCTGAGAATTTTCCGTCAATTTTCCGAGAATTTTCCGAGAATTTTCTGAGAATTTTCCGAGAATTTTCCGAGAATTTTCCGAGAATTTTCCGAGAATTTTCCGAGAATTTTCCGAGAATTTTCCGAGAATTTTCCGTCAATTTTCCGAGAATTTTCCGAGAATTTTCCGAGAATTTTCGGAGAATTTTCCGAGAATTTTCCGAGAATTTTCCGAGAATTTTCCGAGAATTTTCCGGGAATTTTCCGAGAATTTTCCGAGAATTTTCCGAGAATTTTCCGAGAATTTTCCGAGAATTTCCGAGAATTTTCTGAGATTTTTCCGAGAATTTTCCGAGAATTTTCCGAGAATTTTCTGAGAATTTTCCGTCAATTTTCCGAGAATTTTCCGAGAATTTTCTGAGAATTTTCCGAGAATTTTCCGAGAATTTTCCGAGAATTTTCCGAGAATTTTCCGAGAATTTTCCGAGAATTTTCCGAGAATTTTCCGTCAATTTTCCGAGAATTTTCCGAGAATTTTCCGAGAATTTTCGGAGAATTTTCCGAGAATTTTCCGAGAATTTTCCGAGAATTTTCCGAGAATTTTCTGAGAATTTTCCGAGAATTTTCCGGGAATTTTCCGAGAATTTTCCGAGAATTTTCCGAGAATTTTCCGAGAATTTTCCGTCAATTTTCCGAGAATTTTCGGAGAAATTTCTGAGAATTTTCCGAGAATTTTCCGAGAATTTTCCGAGAATTTTCCGAGAATTTTCCGAGAATTTTCCGAGAATTTTCCGTCAATTTTCCGAGAATTTTCCGAGAATTTTCCGAGATTTTTCGGAGAATTTTCCGAGAATTTTCTGAGAGGTTTCCGAGAATTTTCCGTCAATTTTCCGAGAATTTTCCGAGAATTTTCCGAAAATTTTCCGAAAATTTTCCGAGAATTTTCCGAGAATTTTCCGAGAATTTTCCGAGAATTTTCGGAGAATTTTCCGAGAATTTTCCGAGAATTTTCCGTCAATTTTCCGAGAATTTTCGGAGAATTTTCCGAGAATTTTCTGAGAATTTTCCGAGAATTTTCCGAGAATTTTCCGAGAATTTTCCGAGAATTTTCCGAGAATTTTCTGAGAATTTTCCGAGAATTTTCCGAGAATTTTCCGAGAATTTTCCGTCAATTTTCCGAGAATTTTCCGAGAATTTTCCGAGAATTTTCGGAGAATTTTCCGAGAATTTTCCGAGAATTTTCCGAGAATTTTCCGAGAATTTTCCGGGAATTTTCCGAGAATTTTCCGAGAATTTTCCGAGCATTTTCCGAGAATTTTCCGAGAATTTCCGAGAATTTTCTGAGATTTTTCCGAGAATTTTCCGAGAATTTTCCGAGAATTTTCTGAGAATTTTCCGTCAATTTTCCGAGAATTTTCCGAGAATTTTCTGAGAATTTTCCGAGAATTTTCCGAGAATTTTCCGAGAATTTTCCGAGAATTTTCCGAGAATTTTCCGAGAATTTTCCGAGAATTTTCCGTCAATTTTCCGAGAATTTTCCGAGAATTTTCCGAGAATTTTCGGAGAATTTTCCGAGAATTTTCCGAGAATTTTCCGAGAATTTTCCGAGAATTTTCTGAGAATTTTCCGAGAATTTTCCGGGAATTTTCCGAGAATTTTCCGAGAATTTTCCGAGAATTTTCCGAGAATTTTCCGTCAATTTTCCGAGAATTTTCCGAGAAATTTCTGAGAATTTTCCGAGAATTTTCCGAGAATTTTCCGAGAATTTTCCGAGAATTTTCCGAGAATTTTCCGAGAATTTTCTGAGAATTTTCCGAGAATTTTCCGAGAATTTTCCGAGAATTTTCCGAGAATTTTCCGAGAATTTTCCGAGAATTTTCCGAGAATTTTCCGAGAATTTTCGGAGAATTTTCCGAGAATTTTCCGAGAATTTTCCGAGAATTTTCCGAGAATTTTCTGAGAATTTTCCGAGAATTTTCCGGGAATTTTCCGAGAATTTTCCGAGAATTTTCCGAGAATTTTCCGAGAATTTTCCGTCAATTTTCCGAGAATTTTCCGAGAAATTTCTGAGAATTTTCCGAGAATTTTCCGAGAATTTTCCGAGAATTTTCCGAGAATTTTCCGAGAATTTTCCGAGAATTTTCCGTCAATTTTCCGAGAATTTTCCGAGAATTTTCCGAGATTTTTCGGAGAATTTTCCGAGAATTTTCTGAGAGGTTTCCGAGAATTTTCCGTCAATTTTCCGAGAATTTTCCGAGAATTTTCCGAAAATTTTCCGAAAATTTTCCGAGAATTTTCCGAGAATTTTCCGAGAATTTTCCGAGAATTTTCGGAGAATTTTCCGAGAATTTTCCGAGAATTTTCCGTCAATTTTCCGAGAATTTTCGGAGAATTTTCCGAGAATTTTCTGAGAATTTTCCGAGAATTTTCCGAGAATTTTCGGAGAATTTTCCGAGAATTTTCCGAGAATTTTCTGAGAATTTTCCGAGAATTTTCCGAGAATTTTCCGAGAATTTTCCGTCAATTTTCCGAGAATTTTCCGAGAATTTTCCGAGAATTTTCGGAGAATTTTCCGAGAATTTTCCGAGAATTTTCCGAGAATTTTCCGAGAATTTTCCGGGAATTTTCCGAGAATTTTCCGAGAATTTTCCGAGCATTTTCCGAGAATTTTCCGAGAATTTCCGAGAATTTTCTGAGATTTTTCCGAGAATTTTCCGAGAATTTTCCGAGAATTTTCTGAGAATTTTCCGTCAATTTTCCGAGAATTTTCCGAGAATTTTCTGAGAATTTTCCGAGAATTTTCCGAGAATTTTCCGAGAATTTTCCGAGAATTTTCCGAGAATTTTCCGAGAATTTTCCGAGAATTTTCCGTCAATTTTCCGAGAATTTTCCGAGAATTTTCCGAGAATTTTCGGAGAATTTTCCGAGAATTTTCCGAGAATTTTCCGAGAATTTTCCGAGAATTTTCTGAGAATTTTCCGAGAATTTTCCGGGAATTTTCCGAGAATTTTCCGAGAATTTTCCGAGAATTTTCCGAGAATTTTCCGTCAATTTTCCGAGAATTTTCCGAGAAATTTCTGAGAATTTTCCGAGAATTTTCCGAGAATTTTCCGAGAATTTTCCGAGAATTTTCCGAGAATTTTCCGAGAATTTTCCGAGAATTTTCCGTCAATTTTCCGAGAATTTTCCGAGAATTTTCCGAGAATTTTCGGAGAATTTTCCGAGAATTTTCTGAGAGGTTTCCGAGAATTTTCCGTCAATTTTCCGAGAATTTTCCGAGAATTTTCCGAAAATTTTCCGAGAATTTTCCGAGAATTTTCCGAGAATTTTCCGAGAATTTTCGGAGAATTTTCCGAGAATTTTCCGAGAATTTTCCGTCAATTTTCCGAGAATTTTCGGAGAATTTTCCGAGAATTTTCTGAGAATTTTCCGAGAATTTTCTGAGAATTTTTCGAGAATTTTCCGTCAATTTTCCGAGGATTTTCCGAGAATTTTCCGAAAATTTTCCGAGAATTTTCCGAGAATTTTCCGAGAATTTTCCGAGAATTTTCGGAGAATTTTCCGAGAATTTTCCGAGAATTTTCTGAGAATTTTCCGAGAATTTTCCGAGAATTTTCTGAGAATTTTCCGAGAATTTTCCGAGAATTTTCCGAGAATTTTCCGAGAATTTTCCGAGAATTTTCCGAGAATTTTCCAAGAATTTTCCGAGAATTTTCTGAGAATTTTCCGAGAATTTTCCGGGAATTTTCCGAGAATTTTCCGAGAATTTTCCGAGAATTTTCCGAGAATTTTCCGAGAATTTTTCGAGAATTTTCCGAGAATTTTCCGAGAATTTTCCGGGAATTTTCCGAGAATTTTCCGAGAATTTTCCGAGAATTTTCCGAGAATTTTCCGTCAATTTTCCGAGAATTTTCCGAGAATTTTCTGAGAATTTTCCGAGAATTTTCCGAGAATTTTCCGAGAATTTTCCGAGAATTTTCCGAGAATTTTCCGAGAATTTTCCGAGAATTTTCCGTCAATTTTCCGAGAATTTTCCGAGAATTTTCCGAGAATTTTCGGAGAATTTTCCGAGAATTTTCCGAGAATTTTCCGAGAATTTTCCGAGAATTTTCCGGGAATTTTCCGAGAATTTTCCGAGAATTTTCCGAGAATTTTCCGAGAATTTTCCGTCAATTTTCCGAGAATTTTCCGAGAATTTTCTGAGAATTTTCCGAGAATTTTCCGAGAATTTTCCGAGAATTTTCCGAGAATTTTCCGAGAATTTTCCGAGAATTTTCCGAGAATTTTCCGTCAATTTTCCGAGAATTTTCCGAGAATTTTCCGAGAATTTTCGGAGAATTTTCCGAGAATTTTCCGAGAATTTTCCGAGAATTTTCCGAGAATTTTCTGAGAATTTTCCGAGAATTTTCTGAGAATTTTCTGAGAATTTTCCGTCAATTTTCCGAGAATTTTCCGAGAATTTTCCGAAAATTTTCCGAGAATTTTCCGAGAATTTTCCGAGAATTTTCGGAGAATTTTCCGAGAATTTTCTGAGAATTTTCTGAGAATTTTCCGAGAATTTTCCGTCAATTTTCCGAGAATTTTCCGAGAATTTTCCGAGAATTTTCCGGGAATTTTCTGAGAATTTTCCGAGAATTTTCCGAGAATTTTCCGAGAATTTTCCGAGAATTTTCCGAGAATTTTCCGAGAATTTTCCGTCAATTTTCCGAGAATTTTCCGAGAATTTTCCGAGAATTTTCGGAGAATTTTCCGAGAATTTTCTGAGAATTTTCCGAGAATTTTCCGAGAATTTTCCGAGAATTTTCCGTCAATTTTCCGAGAATTTTCCGAGAATTTTCCGAGAATTTTCGGAGAATTTTCCGAGAATTTTCCGAGAATTTTCCGAGAATTTTCCGAGAATTTTCCGGGAATTTTCCGAGAATTTTCCGAGAATTTTCCGAGCATTTTCCGAGAATTTTCCGAGAATTTCCGAGAATTTTCTGAGATTTTTCCGAGAATTTTCCGAGAATTTTCCGAGAATTTTCTGAGAATTTTCCGTCAATTTTCCGAGAATTTTCCGAGAATTTTCTGAGAATTTTCCGAGAATTTTCCGAGAATTTTCCGAGAATTTTCCGAGAATTTTCCGAGAATTTTCCGAGAATTTTCCGAGAATTTTCCGTCAATTTTCCGAGAATTTTCCGAGAATTTTCCGAGAATTTTCGGAGAATTTTCCGAGAATTTTCCGAGAATTTTCCGAGAATTTTCCGAGAATTTTCTGAGAATTTTCCGAGAATTTTCCGGGAATTTTCCGAGAATTTTCCGAGAATTTTCCGAGAATTTTCCGAGAATTTTCCGTCAATTTTCCGAGAATTTTCCGAGAAATTTCTGAGAATTTTCCGAGAATTTTCCGAGAATTTTCCGAGAATTTTCCGAGAATTTTCCGAGAATTTTCCGAGAATTTCCCGAGAATTTTCCGTCTATTTTCCGAGAATTTTCCGAGAATTTTCCGAGAATTTTCGGAGAATTTTCCGAGAATTTTCTGAGAGGTTTCCGAGAATTTTCCGTCAATTTTCCGAGAATTTTCCGAGAATTTTCCGAAAATTTTCCGAGAATTTTCCGAGAATTTTCCGAGAATTTTCCGAGAATTTTCGGAGAATTTTCCGAGAATTTTCCGAGAATTTTCCGTCAATTTTCCGAGAATTTTCGGAGAATTTTCCGAGAATTTTCTGAGAATTTTCCGAGAATTTTCTGAGAATTTTCCGAGAATTTTCCGTCAATTTTCCGAGGATTTTCCGAGAATTTTCCGAAAATTTTCCGAGAATTTTCCGAGAATTTTCCGAGAATTTTCCGAGAATTTTCGGAGAATTTTCCGAGAATTTTCCGAGAATTTTCTGAGAATTTTCCGAGAATTTTCCGAGAATTTTCTGAGAATTTTCCGAGAATTTTCCGAGAATTTTCCGAGAATTTTCCGAGAATTTTCCGAGAATTTTCCGAGAATTTTCCAAGAATTTTCCGAGAATTTTCTGAGAATTTTCCGAGAATTTTCCGGGAATTTTCCGAGAATTTTCCGAGAATTTTCCGAGAATTTTCCGAGAATTTTCCGAGAATTTTTCGAGAATTTTCCGAGAATTTTCCGAGAATTTTCCGGGAATTTTCCGAGAATTTTCCGAGAATTTTCCGAGAATTTTCCGAGAATTTTCCGTCAATTTTCCGAGAATTTTCCGAGAATTTTCTGAGAATTTTCCGAGAATTTTCCGAGAATTTTCCGAGAATTTTCCGAGAATTTTCCGAGAATTTTCCGAGAATTTTCCGAGAATTTTCCGTCAATTTTCCGAGAATTTTCCGAGAATTTTCCGAGAATTTTCGGAGAATTTTCCGAGAATTTTCCGAGAATTTTCCGAGAATTTTCCGAGAATTTTCTGAGAATTTTCCGAGAATTTTCTGAGAATTTTCTGAGAATTTTCCGTCAATTTTCCGAGAATTTTCCGAGAATTTTCCGAAAATTTTCCGAGAATTTTCCGAGAATTTTCCGAGAATTTTCGGAGAATTTTCCGAGAATTTTCTGAGAATTTTCTGAGAATTTTCCGAGAATTTTCCGTCAATTTTCCGAGAATTTTCCGAGAATTTTCCGAGAATTTTCCGGGAATTTTCTGAGAATTTTCCGAGAATTTTCCGAGAATTTTCCGAGAATTTTCCGAGAATTTTCCGAGAATTTTCCGAGAATTTTCCGTCAATTTTCCGAGAATTTTCCGAGAATTTTCCGAGAATTTTCGGAGAATTTTCCGAGAATTTTCGGAGAGTTTTCCGAGAATTTTCCGAGAATTTTCCGAGAATTTTCCGAGAATTTTCTGAGAATTTTCCGAGAATTTTCCGGGAATTTTCCGAGAATTTTCCGAGAATTTTCCGAGAATTTTCCGAGAATTTTCCGTCAATTTTCCGAGAATTTTCCGAGAAATTTCTGAGAATTTTCCGAGAATTTTCCGAGAATTTTCCGAGAATTTTCCGAGAATTTTCCGAGAATTTTCCGAGAATTTTCCGAGAATTTTCCGTCAATTTTCCGAGAATTTTCCGAGAATTTTCCGAGAATTTTCGGAGAATTTTCCGAGAATTTTCTGAGAGGTTTCCGAGAATTTTCCGTCAATTTTCCGAGAATTTTCCGAGAATTTTCCGAAAATTTTCCGAGAATTTTCCGAGAATTTTCCGAGAATTTTCCGAGAATTTTCGGAGAATTTTCCGAGAATTTTCCGAGAATTTTCCGTCAATTTTCCGAGAATTTTCGGAGAATTTTCCGAGAATTTTCTGAGAATTTTCCGAGAATTTTCTGAGAATTTTCCGAGAATTTTCCGTCAATTTTCCGAGGATTTTCCGAGAATTTTCCGAAAATTTTCCGAGAATTTTCCGAGAATTTTCCGAGAATTTTCCGAGAATTTTCGGAGAATTTTCCGAGAATTTTCCGAGAATTTTCTGAGAATTTTCCGAGAATTTTCCGAGAATTTTCTGAGAATTTTCCGAGAATTTTCCGAGAATTTTCCGAGAATTTTCCGAGAATTTTCCGAGAATTTTCCGAGAATTTTCCAAGAATTTTCCGAGAATTTTCTGAGAATTTTCCGAGAATTTTCCGGGAATTTTCCGAGAATTTTCCGAGAATTTTCCGAGAATTTTCCGAGAATTTTCCGAGAATTTTTCGAGAATTTTCCGAGAATTTTCCGAGAATTTTCCGGGAATTTTCCGAGAATTTTCCGAGAATTTTCCGAGAATTTTCCGAGAATTTTCCGTCAATTTTCCGAGAATTTTCCGAGAATTTTCTGAGAATTTTCCGAGAATTTTCCGAGAATTTTCCGAGAATTTTCCGAGAATTTTCCGAGAATTTTCCGAGAATTTTCCGAGAATTTTCCGTCAATTTTCCGAGAATTTTCCGAGAATTTTCCGAGAATTTTCGGAGAATTTTCCGAGAATTTTCCGAGAATTTTCCGAGAATTTTCCGAGAATTTTCTGAGAATTTTCCGAGAATTTTCTGAGAATTTTCTGAGAATTTTCCGTCAATTTTCCGAGAATTTTCCGAGAATTTTCCGAAAATTTTCCGAGAATTTTCCGAGAATTTTCCGAGAATTTTCGGAGAATTTTCCGAGAATTTTCTGAGAATTTTCTGAGAATTTTCCGAGAATTTTCCGTCAATTTTCCGAGAATTTTCCGAGAATTTTCCGAGAATTTTCCGGGAATTTTCTGAGAATTTTCCGAGAATTTTCCGAAAATTTTCCGAGAATTTTCCGAGAATTTTCCGAGAATTTTCCGAGAATTTTCCAAGAATTTTCCGAGAATTTTCCGAGAATTTTCCGAGAATTTTCGGGGAATTTTCCGAGAATTTTCCGAGAATTTTCCGAGAATTTTCCGAGAATTTTCCGAGAATTTTCTGAGAATTTTCCGAGAATTTTCCGAGAATTTTCCGAGTATTTTCCGAGAATTTTCCGAGAATTTTCCGAGAATTTTCCGTCAATTTTCCGAGAATTTTCCGAGAATTTTCTGAGAATTTTCCGAGAATTTTCCGAGAATTTTCCGAGAATTTTCCGAGAATCTTCCGAGAATTTTCCGAGAATTTTCCGAGAATTTTCCGTCAATTTTCCGAGAATTTTCCGAGAATTTTCCGAGAATTTTCGGAGAATTTTCCGAGAATTTTCCGAGAATTTTCCGAGAATTTTCCGAGAATTTTCTGAGAATTTTCCGAGAATTTTCTGAGAATTTTCCGAGAATTTTCCGTCAATTTTCCGAGAATTTTCCGAGAATTTTCCGAAAATTTTCCGAGAATTTTCCGAGAATTTTCCGAGAATTTTCCGAGAATTTTCCGAGAATTTTCTGAGAATTTTCTGAGATTTTTCCGAGAATTATCCGTCAATTTTCCGAGAATTTTCCGAGAATTTTCCGAGAATTTTCCGGGAATTTTCTGAGAATTTTCCGAGAATTTTCCGAAAATTTTCCGAGAATTTTCCGAGAATTTTCCGAGAATTTTCCAAGAATTTTCCGAGAATTTTCCGAGAATTTTCCGAGAATTTTCGGGGAATTTTCCGAGAATTTTCCGAGAATTTTCCGAGAATTTTCCGTCAATTTTCCGAGAATTTTCCGAGAATTTTCTGAGAATTTCCCGAGAATTGTCCGAGAATTTTCCGAGAATTTTCCGAGAATTTTCCGAGAATTTTCCGAGAATTTTCCGAGAATTTTCCGAGAATTTTCCGAGAATTTTCCGAGAATTTTCCGTCAATTTTCCGAGAATTTTCCGAGAATTTTCTGAGAATTTTCCGAGAATTTTCCGAGAATTTTCCGAGAATTTTCCGAGAATTTTCCGAGAATTTTCGGGGAATTTTCCGAGAATTTTCCGAGAATTTTCCGAGAATTTTCTGAGAATTTTCCGAGAATTTTCCGAGAATTTTCCGAGAATTTTCCGAGAATTTTCCGAGAATTTTCCGAGAATTTTCCGAGAATTTTCCGTCAATTTTCCGAGAATTTTCCGAGCATTTTCCGAGAATTTTCGGAGAATTTTCCGAGAATTTTCCGAGAATTTTCCGAGAATTTTCCGAGAATTTTCTGAGAATTTTCCGAGAATTTTCTGAGAATTTTCCGAGAATTTTCCGTCAATTTTCCGAGAATTTTCCGAGAATTTTCCGAAAATTTCCCGAGAATTTTCCGAGAATTTTCCGAGAATTTTTCGAGAATTTTCCGAGAATTTTCTGAGAATTTTCTGAGAATTTTCCGAGAATTATCCGTCAATTTTCCGAGAATTTTCCGAGAATTTTCCGAGAATTTTCCGGGAATTTTCCGAGAATTTTCCGAGAATTTTCCGAAAATTTTCCGAGAATTTTCCGAGAATTTTCCGAGAATTTTCCGAGAATTTTCCAAGAATTTTCCGAGAATTTTCCGAGAATTTTCCGAGAATTTTCGGGGAATTTTCCGAGAATTTTCCGAGAATTTTCCGAGAATTTTCCGTCAATTTTCCGAGAATTTTCCGAGAATTTTCTGAGAATTTCCCGAGAATTGTCCGAGAATTTTCCGAGAATTTTCCGAGAATTTTCCGAGAATTTTCCGAGAATTTTCCGAGAATTTTCGGAGAATTTTCCGAGAATTTTCCGAGAATTTTCTGAGAATTTTCCGAGAATTTTCCGAGAATTTTCCGAGAATTTTCGGAGAATTATCCGAGAATTTCCGAGAATTTTCTGAGATTTTTCCGAGAATTTTCCGAGAATTTTCCGAGAATTTTCTGAGAATTTTCCGAGAATTTTCGGAGAATTTTCCGAGAATTTTCTGAGAATTTTCCGAGAATTTTCCGAGAATTTTCCGTCAATTTTCTGAGAATTTTCCGAGAATTTTCCGAGAATTTTCCGAGAATTTTCGGAGAATTTTCCGAGAATTTTCCGAGAATTTTCCGAGAATTTTCCGAGAATTTTCTGAGAATTTTCCGAGAATTTTCTGAGAATTTTCCGAGAATTTTCCGTCAATTTTCCGAGAATTTTCCGAGAATTTTCCGAAAATTTTCCGAGAATTTTCCGAGAATTTTCCGAGAATTTTCCGAGAATTTTCGGAGAATTTTCCGAGAATTTTCCGAGAATTTTCTGAGAATTTTCCGAGAATTTTCCGAGAATTTTCTGAGAATTTTCCGAGAATTATCCGAGAATTTCCGAGAATTTTCTGAGAATTTTCCGAGAATTTTCCGAGAATTTTCTGAGAATTTTCCGAGAATTTTCCGAGAATTTTCCGAGAATTTTCCGAGAATTTTCCGAGAATTTTCCAAGAATTTTCCGAGAATTTTCCGAGAATTTTCCAAGAATTTTCTGAGAATTTTCCGAGAATTTTCCGTCAATTTTCCGAGAATTTTCCGAGAATTTTCCGAAAATTTTCCGAGAATTTTCCGAGAATTTTCCGAGAATTTTCCGAGAATTTTCGGAGAATTTTCCGAGAACTTTCCGAGAATTTTCTGAGAATTTTCCGAGAATTTTCCGAGAATTTTCTGAGAATTTTCCGAGAATTATCCGAGAATTTCCGAGAATTTTCTGAGAATTTTCCGAGAATTTTCCGAGAATTTTCTGAGAATTTTCCGAGAATTTTCCGAGAATTTTCTGAGAATTTTCCGAGAATTTTCCGAGAATTTTCCGAGAATTTTCCAAGAATTTTCCGAGAATTTTCCGAGAATTTTCCGAGAATTTTCCGGGAATTTTCCGAGAATTTTCCGAGAATTTTCCGAGAATTTTCCGAGAATTTTCCGAGAATTTTTCGAGAATTTTCCGAGAATTTTCCGAGAATTTTCCGGGAATTTTCCGAGAATTTTCCGAGAATTTTCCGAGAATTTTCCGAGAATTTTCTGAGAATTTTCCGGGAATTTTCCGAGAATTTTCCGAGAATTTTCCGAGAATTTTCCGAGAATTTTCCGTCAATTTTCCGAGAATTTTCCGAGAATTTTCTGAGAATTTTCCGAGAATTTTCCGAGAATTTTCCGAGAATTTTCCGAGAATTTTCCGAGAATTTTCCGGGAATTTTCCGAGAATTTTCCGAGAATTTTCCGAGAATTTTCTGAGAATTTTCCGAGAATTTTCCGAGAATTTTCCAAGAATTTTCCGAGAATTTTCTGAGAATTTTCCGAGAATTTTCCGAGAATTTTCCGAGAATTTTCCGAGAATTTTCCGAGAATTTTCCGAGAATTTTCCGAGAATTTTCGGAGAATTTTCCGAGAATTTTCCGAGAATTTTCTGAGAATTTTCCGAGAATTTTCTGAGAATTTTCCGGGAATTTTCCGAGAATTTTCCGAGAATTTTCCGAGAATTTTCCGAGAATTTTCCGTCAATTTTCCGAGAATTTTCCGAGAATTTTCTGAGAATTTTCCGAGAATTTTCCGAGAATTTTCCGAGAATTTTCCGAGAATTTTCCGAGAATTTTCCGGGAATTTTCCGAGAATTTTCCGAGAATTTTCCGAGAATTTTCTGAGAATTTTCCGAGAATTTTCCGAGAATTTTCCAAGAATTTTCCGAGAATTTTCTGAGAATTTTCCGAGAATTTTCCGAGAATTTTCCGAGAATTTTCCGAGAATTTTCCGAGAATTTTCCGAGAATTTTCCGAGAATTTTCCAAGAATTTTCCGAGAATTTTCCGAGAATTTTCCGAGAATTTTCCGGGAATTTTCCGAGAATTTTCCGAGGATTTTCCCAGAATTTTCCGAGAATTTTCCGAGAATTTTTCGAGAATTTTCCGAGAATTTTCCGAGAATTTTCCGGGAATTTTCCGAGAATTTTCCGAGAATTTTCCGAGAATTTTCCGAGAATTTTCCGTCAATTTTCCGAGAATTTTCCGAGAATTTTCTGAGAATTTTCCGAGAATTTTCCGAGAATTTTCCGAGAATTTTCCGAGAATTTTCCGAGAATTTTCCGAGAATTTTCCGAGAATTTTCCGTCAATTTTCCGAGAATTTTCCGATAATTTTCCGAGAATTTTCCGAGAATTTTCCGAGAATTTTCCGAGAATTTTCTGAGAATTTTCCGAGAATTTTCCGAGAATTTTCCGAGAATTTTCCGAGAATTTTCCGAGAATTTTCCGAGAATTTTCGGATAATTTTCTGAGAATTTTCCGAGAATTTTCCGAGAATTTTCCGAGAATTTTCCGAGAATTTTCCGAGAATTTTCCGAGAATTTTCCAAGAATTTTCCGAGAATTTTCCGAGAATTTTCCGAGAATTTTCCGGGAATTTTCCGAGAATTTTCCGAGAATTTTCCGAGAATTTTCCGAGAATTTTCCGAGAATTTTCCGAGAATTTTCCGAGAATTTTCCGGGAATTTTCCGAGAATTTTCCGAGAATTTTCCGAGAATTTTCCGAGAATTATCCGAGAATTTCCGAGAATTTTCTGAGATTTTTCCGAGAATTTTCCGAGAATTTTCCGAGAATTTTCCGAGAATTTTCTGAGAATTTTCCGAGAATTTTCCGAGACTTTTCCGAGAATTTTCCGTGAATTTTCCGAGAATTTTCCGAGAATTTTCCGAGAATTTTCCGAGAATTTTCTGAGAATTTTCCGAGAATTTTCCGAAAATTTTCCGAGAATTTTCCGAGAATTTTCCAAGAATTTTCCGAGAATTTTCCGAGAATTTTCCGAGAATTTTCGGGGAATTTTCCGAGAATTTTCCGAGAATTTTCCGAGAATTTTCCGTCAATTTTCCGAGAATTTTCCGAGATTTTTCTGAGAATTTTCCCAGAATTTTCCGAGAATTTTCCGAGAATTTTCCGAGAATTTTCCGAGAATTTTCCGAGAATTTTCCGAGAATTTTCGGAGAATTTTCCGAGAATTTTCCGAGAATTTTCTGAGAATTTTCCGAGAATTTTCCGAGAATTTTCTGAGAATTTTCCGAGAATTATCCGAGAATTTCCGAGAATTTTCTGAGATTTTTCCGAGAATTTTCCGAGAATTTTCCGAGAATTTTCTGAGAATTTTCCGAGAATTTTCCGAGAATTTTCTGAGAATTTTCCGAGAATTTTCCGAGAATTTTCCGAGAATTTTCCGAGAATTTTCCGAGAATTTTCCGAGAATTTTCCAAGAATTTTCCGAGAATTTTCCGAGAATTTTCCGAGAATTTTCCGGGAATTTTCCGAGAATTTTCCGAAAATTTTCCGAGAATTTTCCGAGAATTTTCCGAGAATTTTTCGAGAATTTTCCGAGAATTTTCCGAGAATTTTCCGAGAATTTTCTGAGAATTTTCCGAGAATTTTCCGAGAATTTTCCGAGAATTTTCCGAGAATTTTCCGAGAATTTTCCGAGAATTTTCCGAGAATTTTCCGAGAATTTTCCGAGAATTTTCCGAGAATTTTCCGAGAATTTTCCGAGAATTTTCCGAGAATTTTCTGAGAATTTTCCGAGAATTTTCCGAAAATTTTCCGAGAATTTTCCGAGAATTTTCCAAGAATTTTCCGAGAATTTTCCGAGAATTTTCCGAGAATTTTCGGGGAATTTTCCGAGAATTTTCCGAGAATTTTCCGAGAATTTTCCGTCAATTTTCCGAGAATTTTCCGAGATTTTTCTGAGAATTTTCCCAGAAGTTTCCGAGAATTTTCCGAGAATTTTCCGAGAATTTTCCGAGAATTTTCCGAGAATTTTCCGAGAATTTTCGGAGAATTTTCCGAGAATTTTCCGAGAATTTTCTGAGAATTTTCCGAGAATTTTCCGAGAATTTTCTGAGAATTTTCCGAGAATTATCCGAGAATTTCCGAGAATTTTCTGAGATTTTTCCGAGAATTTTCCGAGAATTTTCCGAGAATTTTCTGAGAATTTTCCGAGAATTTTCCGAGAATTTTCTGAGAATTTTCCGAGAATTTTCCGAGAATTTTCCGAGAATTTTCCGAGAATTTTCCGAGAATTTTCCGAGAATTTTCCAAGAATTTTCCGAGAATTTTCCGAGAATTTTCCGAGAATTTTCCGGGTATTTTCCGAGAATTTTCCGAGAATTTTCCGCGAATTTTCCGAGAATTTTCCGAGAATTTTTCGAGAATTTTCCGAGAATTTTCCGAGAATTTTCCGAGAATTTTCTGAGAATTTTCCGAGAATTTTCCGAGAATTTTCCGAGAATTTTCCGAGAATTTTCCAAGAATTTTCCGAGAATTTTCCGAGAATTTTCCGAGAATTTTCCGGGAATTTTCCGAGAATTTTCCGAGAATTTTCCGAGAATTTTCCGAGAATTTTCCGAGAATTTTCCGAGAATTTTCCGAGAATTTTCCGGGAATTTTCCGAGAATTTTCCGAGAATTTTCCGAGAATTTTCCGAGAATTATCCGAGAATTTCCGAGAATTTTCTGAGATTTTTCCGAGAATTTTCCGAGAATTTTCCGAGAATTTTCCGAGAATTTTCTGAGAATTTTCCGAGAATTTTCCGAGACTTTTCCGAGAATTTTCCGTGAATTTTCCGAGAATTTTCCGAGAATTTTCCGAGAATTTTCCGAGAATTTTCTGAGAATTTTCCGAGAATTTTCCGAAAATTTTCCGAGAATTTTCCGAGAATTTTCCAAGAATTTTCCGAGAATTTTCCGAGAATTTTCCGAGAATTTTCGGGGAATTTTCCGAGAATTTTCCGAGAATTTTCCGAGAATTTTCCGTCAATTTTCCGAGAATTTTCCGAGATTTTTCTGAGAATTTTCCCAGAATTTTCCGAGAATTTTCCGAGAATTTTCCGAGAATTTTCCGAGAATTTTCCGAGAGATTTCCGAGAATTTTCGGAGAATTTTCCGAGAATTTTCCGAGAATTTTCTGAGAATTTTCCGAGAATTTTCCGAGAATTTTCTGAGAATTTTCCGAGAATTATCCGAGAATTTCCGAGAATTTTCTGAGATTTTTCCGAGAATTTTCCGAGAATTTTCCGAGAATTTTCTGAGAATTTTCCGAGAATTTTCCGAGAATTTTCTGAGAATTTTCCGAGAATTTTCCGAGAATTTTCCGAGAATTTTCCGAGAATTTTCCGAGAATTTTCCGAGAATTTTCCAAGAATTTTCCGAGAATTTTCCGAGAATTTTCCGAGAATTTTCCGGGAATTTACCGAGAATTTTCCGAGAATTTTCCGAGAATTTTCCGAGAATTTTCCGAGAATTTTTCGAGAATTTTCCGAGAATTTTCCGAGAATTTTCCGGGAATTTTCCGAGAATTTTCCGAGAATTTTCCGAGAATTTTCCGAGAATTTTCCGTCAATTTTCCGAGAATTTTCCGAGAATTTTCTGAGAATTTTCCGAGAATTTTCCGAGAATTTTCCGAGAATTTTCCGAGAATTTTCCGAGAATTTTCCGAGAATTTTCCGAGAATTTTCCGTCAATTTTCCGAGAATTTTCCGAGAATTTTCCGAGAATTTTCGGAGAATTTTCCGAGAATTTTCCGAGAATTTTCCGAGAATTTTCCGAGAATTTTCTGAGAATTTTCCGAGAATTTTCTGAGAATTTTCCGAGAATTTTCCGTCAATTTTCCGAGAATTTTCCGAGAATTTTCCGAAAATTTTCCGAGAATTTTCCGAGAATTTTCCGAGAATTTTCCGAGAATTTTCGGAGAATTTTCCGAGAATTTTCCGAGAATTTTCTGAGAATTTTCCGAGAATTTTCCGAGAATTTTCTGAGAATTTTCCGAGAATTATCCGAGAATTTCGGAGATTTTTCTGAGAATTTTCCGAGAATTTTCCGAGAATTTTCTGAGAATTTTCCGAGAATTTTCCGAGAATTTTCCGAGAATTTTCCGAGAATTTTCCGAGAATTTTCCAAGAATTTTCCGAGAATTTTCCGAGAATTTTCCGAGAATTTTCCGGGAATTTTCCGAGAATTTTCCGAGAATTTTGCGAGAATTTTCCGAGAATTTTCCGAGAATTTTTCGAGAATTTTCCGAGAATTTTCCGAGAATTTTCCGGGAATTTTCCGAGAATTTTCCGAGAATTTTCCAAGAATTTTCCGAGAATTTTCCGAGAATTTTCCGAGAATTTTCGGGGAATTTTCCGAGAATTTTCCGAGAATTTTCCGAGAATTTTCCGTCAATTTTCCGAGAATTTTCCGAGAATTTTTCGAGAATTTTCCGAGAATTTTCCAAGAATTTTCCGAGAATTTTCCGAGAATTTTCCGAGAATTTTCCGGGAATTTTCCGAGAATTTTCCGAGAATTTTCCGAGAATTTTCCGAGAATTTTCGGAGAATTTTCCGAGAATTATCCGAGAATTTCCGAGAATTTTCCGAGAATTTTCCGAGAATTTTCCGAGAATTTTCTGAGAATTTTCCGAGAATTTTCCGAGAATTTTCCGAGAATTTTCCGAGAATTTTCCGAGAATTTTCCGAGAATTTTCGGATAATTTTCTGAGAATTTTCCGAGAATTTTCCGAGAATTTTCCGAGAATTTTCCGAGAATTTTCCGAGAATTTTCCGAGAATTTTCCAAGAATTTTCCGAGAATTTTCCGAGAATTTTCCGAGAATTTTCCGGGAATTTTCCGAGAATTTTCCGAGAATTTTCCGAGAATTTTCCGAGAATTTTCCGAGAATTTTCCGAGAATTTTCCGAGAATTTTCCGGGAATTTTCCGAGAATTTTCCGAGAATTTTCCGAGAATTTTCCGAGAATTATCCGAGAATTTCCGAGAATTTTCTGAGATTTTTCCGAGAATTTTCCGAGAATTTTCCGAGAATTTTCCGAGAATTTTCTGAGAATTTTCCGAGAATTTTCCGAGACTTTTCCGAGAATTTTCCGTGAATTTTCCGAGAATTTTCCGAGAATTTTCCGAGAATTTTCCGAGAATTTTCTGAGAATTTTCCGAGAATTTTCCGAAAATTTTCCGAGAATTTTCCGAGAATTTTCCAAGAATTTTCCGAGAATTTTCCGAGAATTTTCCGAGAATTTTCGGGGAATTTTCCGAGAATTTTCCGAGAATTTTCCGAGAATTTTCCGTCAATTTTCCGAGAATTTTCCGAGATTTTTCTGAGAATTTTCCCAGAATTTTCCGAGAATTTTCCGAGAATTTTCCGAGAATTTTCCGAGAATTTTCCGAGAATTTTCCGAGAATTTTCGGAGAATTTTCCGAGAATTTTCCGAGAATTTTCTGAGAATTTTCCGAGAATTTTCCGAGAATTTTCTGAGAATTTTCCGAGAATTATCCGAGAATTTCCGAGAATTTTCTGAGATTTTTCCGAGAATTTTCCGAGAATTTTCCGAGAATTTTCTGAGAATTTTCCGAGAATTTTCCGAGAATTTTCTGAGAATTTTCCGAGAATTTTCCGAGAATTTTCCGAGAATTTTCCGAGAATTTTCCGAGAATTTTCCGAGAATTTTCCAAGAATTTTCCGAGAATTTTCCGAGAATTTTCCGAGAATTTTCCGGGAATTTTCCGAGAATTTTCCGAAAATTTTCCGAGAATTTTCCGAGAATTTTCCGAGAATTTTTCGAGAATTTTCCGAGAATTTTCCGAGAATTTTCCGAGAATTTTCTGAGAATTTTCCGAGAATTTTCCGAGAATTTTCCGAGAATTTTCCGAGAATTTTCCGAGAATTTTCCGAGAATTTTCCGAGAATTTTCCGAGAATTTTCCGAGAATTTTCCGAGAATTTTCCGAGAATTTTCCGAGAATTTTCCGAGAATTTTCTGAGAATTTTCCGAGAATTTTCCGAAAATTTTCCGAGAATTTTCCGAGAATTTTCCAAGAATTTTCCGAGAATTTTCCGAGAATTTTCCGAGAATTTTCGGGGAATTTTCCGAGAATTTTCCGAGAATTTTCCGAGAATTTTCCGTCAATTTTCCGAGAATTTTCCGAGATTTTTCTGAGAATTTTCCCAGAAGTTTCCGAGAATTTTCCGAGAATTTTCCGAGAATTTTCCGAGAATTTTCCGAGAATTTTCCGAGAATTTTCGGAGAATTTTCCGAGAATTTTCCGAGAATTTTCTGAGAATTTTCCGAGAATTTTCCGAGAATTTTCTGAGAATTTTCCGAGAATTATCCGAGAATTTCCGAGAATTTTCTGAGATTTTTCCGAGAATTTTCCGAGAATTTTCCGAGAATTTTCTGAGAATTTTCCGAGAATTTTCCGAGAATTTTCTGAGAATTTTCCGAGAATTTTCCGAGAATTTTCCGAGAATTTTCCGAGAATTTTCCGAGAATTTTCCGAGAATTTTCCAAGAATTTTCCGAGAATTTTCCGAGAATTTTCCGAGAATTTTCCGGGTATTTTCCGAGAATTTTCCGAGAATTTTCCGCGAATTTTCCGAGAATTTTCCGAGAATTTTTCGAGAATTTTCCGAGAATTTTCCGAGAATTTTCCGAGAATTTTCTGAGAATTTTCCGAGAATTTTCCGAGAATTTTCCGAGAATTTTCCGAGAATTTTCCAAGAATTTTCCGAGAATTTTCCGAGAATTTTCCGAGAATTTTCCGGGAATTTTCCGAGAATTTTCCGAGAATTTTCCGAGAATTTTCCGAGAATTTTCCGAGAATTTTCCGAGAATTTTCCGAGAATTTTCCGGGAATTTTCCGAGAATTTTCCGAGAATTTTCCGAGAATTTTCCGAGAATTATCCGAGAATTTCCGAGAATTTTCTGAGATTTTTCCGAGAATTTTCCGAGAATTTTCCGAGAATTTTCCGAGAATTTTCTGAGAATTTTCCGAGAATTTTCCGAGACTTTTCCGAGAATTTTCCGTGAATTTTCCGAGAATTTTCCGAGAATTTTCCGAGAATTTTCCGAGAATTTTCTGAGAATTTTCCGAGAATTTTCCGAAAATTTTCCGAGAATTTTCCGAGAATTTTCCAAGAATTTTCCGAGAATTTTCCGAGAATTTTCCGAGAATTTTCGGGGAATTTTCCGAGAATTTTCCGAGAATTTTCCGAGAATTTTCCGTCAATTTTCCGAGAATTTTCCGAGATTTTTCTGAGAATTTTCCCAGAATTTTCCGAGAATTTTCCGAGAATTTTCCGAGAATTTTCCGAGAATTTTCCGAGAGATTTCCGAGAATTTTCGGAGAATTTTCCGAGAATTTTCCGAGAATTTTCTGAGAATTTTCCGAGAATTTTCCGAGAATTTTCTGAGAATTTTCCGAGAATTATCCGAGAATTTCCGAGAATTTTCTGAGATTTTTCCGAGAATTTTCCGAGAATTTTCCGAGAATTTTCTGAGAATTTTCCGAGAATTTTCCGAGAATTTTCTGAGAATTTTCCGAGAATTTTCCGAGAATTTTCCGAGAATTTTCCGAGAATTTTCCGAGAATTTTCCGAGAATTTTCCAAGAATTTTCCGAGAATTTTCCGAGAATTTTCCGAGAATTTTCCGGGAATTTACCGAGAATTTTCCGAGAATTTTCCGAGAATTTTCCGAGAATTTTCCGAGAATTTTTCGAGAATTTTCCGAGAATTTTCCGAGAATTTTCCGGGAATTTTCCGAGAATTTTCCGAGAATTTTCCGAGAATTTTCCGAGAATTTTCCGTCAATTTTCCGAGAATTTTCCGAGAATTTTCTGAGAATTTTCCGAGAATTTTCCGAGAATTTTCCGAGAATTTTCCGAGAATTTTCCGAGAATTTTCCGAGAATTTTCCGAGAATTTTCCGTCAATTTTCCGAGAATTTTCCGAGAATTTTCCGAGAATTTTCGGAGAATTTTCCGAGAATTTTCCGAGAATTTTCCGAGAATTTTCCGAGAATTTTCTGAGAATTTTCCGAGAATTTTCTGAGAATTTTCCGAGAATTTTCCGTCAATTTTCCGAGAATTTTCCGAGAATTTTCCGAAAATTTTCCGAGAATTTTCCGAGAATTTTCCGAGAATTTTCCGAGAATTTTCGGAGAATTTTCCGAGAATTTTCCGAGAATTTTCTGAGAATTTTCCGAGAATTTTCCGAGAATTTTCTGAGAATTTTCCGAGAATTATCCGAGAATTTCGGAGATTTTTCTGAGAATTTTCCGAGAATTTTCCGAGAATTTTCTGAGAATTTTCCGAGAATTTTCCGAGAATTTTCCGAGAATTTTCCGAGAATTTTCCGAGAATTTTCCAAGAATTTTCCGAGAATTTTCCGAGAATTTTCCGAGAATTTTCCGGGAATTTTCCGAGAATTTTCCGAGAATTTTGCGAGAATTTTCCGAGAATTTTCCGAGAATTTTTCGAGAATTTTCCGAGAATTTTCCGAGAATTTTCCGGGAATTTTCCGAGAATTTTCCGAGAATTTTCCAAGAATTTTCCGAGAATTTTCCGAGAATTTTCCGAGAATTTTCGGGGAATTTTCCGAGAATTTTCCGAGAATTTTCCGAGAATTTTCCGTCAATTTTCCGAGAATTTTCCGAGAATTTTTCGAGAATTTTCCGAGAATTTTCCAAGAATTTTCCGAGAATTTTCCGAGAATTTTCCGAGAATTTTCCGGGAATTTTCCGAGAATTTTCCGAGAATTTTCCGAGAATTTTCCGAGAATTTTCGGAGAATTTTCCGAGAATTATCCGAGAATTTCCGAGAATTTTCTGAGATTTTTCCGAGAATTTTCCGAGAATTTTCCGAGAATTTTCTGAGAATTTTCCGTCAATTTTCCGAGAATTTTCCGAGAATTTTCTGAGAATTTTCCGAGAATTTTCCGAGAATTTTCCGAGAATTTTCCGAGAATTTTCCGAGAATTTTCCGAGAATTTTCCGAGAATTTTCCGTCAATTTTCCGAGAATTTTCCGAGAATTTTCCGAGAATTTTCGGAGAATTTTCCGAGAATTTTCCGAGAATTTTCCGAGAATTTTCCGAGAATTTTCTGAGAATTTTCCGAGAATTTTCCGGGAATTTTCCGAGAATTTTCCGAGAATTTTCCGAGAATTTTCCGAGAATTTTCCGTCAATTTTCCGAGAATTTTCCGAGAATTTTATGAGAATTTTCCGAGAATTTTCCGAGAATTTTCCGAGAATTTTCGGAGAATTTTCCGAGAATTTTCCGAGAATTTTCCGAGAATTTTCCGTCAATTTTCCGAGAATTTTCCGAGAATTTTCCGAGAATTTTCGGAAGATTTTCCGAGAATTTTCTGAGAATTTTCCGAGAATTTTCCGTCAATTTTCCGAGAATTTTCGGAGAATTTTCCGAGAATTTTCTGAGAATTTTCCGAGAATTTTCTGAGAATTTTCCGAGAATTTTCCGTCAATTTTCCGAGAATTTTCCGAGAATTTTCCGAAAATTTTCCGAGAATTTTCCGAGAATTTTCCGAGAATTTTCCGAGAATTTTCGGAGAATTTTCCGAGAATTTTCCGAGAATTTTCTGAGAATTTTCCGAGAATTTTCCGAGAATTTTCTGAGAATTTTCCGAGAATTATCCGAGAATTTCCGAGAATTTTCTGAGAATTTTCCGAGAATTTTCCGAGAATTTTCTGAGAATTTTCCGAGAATTTTCCGAGAATTTTCCGAGAATTTTCCGAGAATCTTCCGAGAATTTTCCGAGAATTTTCCAAGAATTTTCCGAGAATTTTCCGAGAATTTTCCGAGAATTTTCCGAGAATTTTCCGAGAATTTTTCGAGAATTTTCCGAGAATTTTCCGAGAATTTTCCGGGAATTTTCCGAGAATTTTCCGAGAATTTTCCGAGAATTTTCCGAGAATTTTCCGTCAATTTTCCGAGAATTTTCCGAGAATTTTCTGAGAATTTTCCGAGAATTTTCCGAGAATTTTCCGAGAATTTTCCGAGAATTTTCGGAGAATTTTCCGAGAATTTTCCGAGAATTTTCCGAGAATTTTCTGAGAATTTTCCGAGAATTTTCTGAGAATTTTCCGAGAATTTTCCGTCAATTTTCCGAGAATTTTCCGAGAATTTTCCGAAAATTTTCCGAGAATTTTCCGAGAATTTTCCGAGAATTTTCCGAGAATTTTCCGAGAATTTTCTGAGAATTTTCTGAGAATTTTCCGAGAATTTTCCGTCAATTTTCCGAGAATTTTCCGAGAATTTTCCGAGAATTTTCCGGGAATTTTCTGAGAATTTTCCGAGAATTTTCCGAAAATTTTCCGAGAATTTTCCGAGAATTTTCCGAGAATTTTCCGAGAATTTTCCAAGAATTTTCCGAGAATTTTCCGAGAATTTTCCGAGAATTTTCGGGGAATTTTCCGAGAATTTTCCGAGAATTTTCCGAGAATTTTCCGTCAATTTTCCGAGAATTTTCCGAGAATTTTCTGAGAATTTTCCGAGAATTTTCCGAGAATTTTCCGAGAATTTTCCGAGAATTTTCCGAGAATTTTCCGAGAATTTTCCGTCAATTTTCCGAGAATTTTCCGAGAATTTTCTGAGAATTTTCCGAGAATTTTCCGAGAATTTTCCGAGAATTTTCCGAGAATTTTCCGAGAATTTTCCGAGAATTTTCCGTCAATTTTCCGAGAATTTTCCGAGAATTTTCCGAGAATTTTCGGAGAATTTTCCGAGAATTTTCCGAGAATTTTCCGAGAATTTTCTGAGAATTTTCCGAGAATTTTCTGAGAATTTTCCGAGAATTTTCCGTCAATTTTCCGAGAATTTTCCGAGAATTTTCCGAAAATTTTCCGAGAATTTTCCGAGAATTTTCCGAGAATTTTCCGAGAATTTTCCGAGAATTTTCTGAGAATTTTCTGAGAATTTTCCGAGAATTATCCGTCAATTTTCCGAGAATTTTCCGAGAATTTTCCGAGAATTTTCCGGGAATTTTCTGAGAATTTTCCGAGAAGTTTCCGAAATTTTTCCGAGAATTTTCCGAGAATTTTCCGAGAATTTTCCGAGAAATTTCCAAGAATTTTCCGAGAATTTTCCGAGAATTTTCCGAGAATTTTCGGGGAATTTTCCGAGAATTTTCCGAGAATTTTCCGAGAATTTTCCGTCAATTTTCCGAGAATTTTCCGAGAATTTTCTGAGAATTTCCCGAGAATTTTCCGAGAATTTTCCGAGAATTTTCCGAGAATTTTCCGAGAATTTTCGGAGAATTTTCCGAGAATTTTCCGAGAATTTTCCGAGAATTTTCCGAGAATTTTCCGAGAATTTTCTGAGAATTTTCGGAGAATTATCCGTCAATTTTCTGAGAATTTTCCGAGAATTTTCTGAGATTTTTCCGAGAATTTTCCGAGAATTTTCCGAGAATTTTCCGTCAATTTTCTGAGAATTTTCCGAGAATTTTCCGAGAATTTTCCGAGAATTTTCGGAGAATTTTCCGAGAATTTTCCGAGAATTTTCGGAGAATTTTCCGAGAATTTTCTGAGAATTTTCCGAGAATTTTCCGAGAATTTTCCGTCAATGTTCTGAGAATTTTCCGAGAAATTTCCGAGAATTTT
Organism: Eutreptiella sp. 'Long Island Sound 2002'; assembly: GCA_964036045.1. NCBI lineage: Eukaryota > Euglenozoa > Euglenophyceae > Eutreptiales > Eutreptiaceae > Eutreptiella > Eutreptiella sp. 'Long Island Sound 2002'. The sequence continues at coordinate 18,713 of CAXIWF010001436.1, read as the reverse complement.
CCAAGAATTTTCGGAGAATTTTCCGAGAATTTTCCGAGAATTTTCCGAGAATTTTCCGAGAATTTTCTGAGAATTTTCCGAGAATTTTCTGAGAATTTTCCGAGAATTTTCCGTCAATTTTCCGAGAATTTTCCGAGAATTTTCCGAAAATTTTCCGAGAATTTTCCGAGAATTTTCCGAGAATTTTCGGAGAATTTTCCGAGAATTTTCCGAGAATTTTCTGAGAATTTTCCGAGAATTTTCCGAGAATTTTCTGAGAATTTTCCGAGAATTATCCGAGAATTTCCGAGAATTTTCTGAGAATTTTCCGAGAATTTTCCGAGAATTTTCTGAGAATTTTCCGAGAATTTTCCGAGAATTTTCCGAGAATTTTCCGAGAATTTTCCGAGAATTTTCCGAGAATTTTCCAAGAATTTTCCGAGAATTTTCTGAGAATTTTCCGAGAATTTTCCGAGAATTTTCCGAGAATTTTCCGAGAATTTTCCGAGAATTTTCCGAGAATTTTCCGAGAATTTTCCGAGAATTTTCGGAGAATTTTCCGAGAATTTTCCGAGAATTTTCTGAGAATTTTCCGAGAATTTTCCGAGAATTTTCTGAGAATTTTCGGAGAATTATCCGAGAATTTCCGAGAATTTTCTGAGATTTTTCCGAGAATTTTCCGAGAATTTTCCGAGAATTTTCCGTCAATTTTCTGAGAATTTTCCGAGAATTTTCCGAGAATTTTCCGAGAATTTTCGGAGAATTTTCCGAGAATTTTCCGAGAATTTTCGGAGAATTTTCCGAGAATTTTCTGAGAATTTTCCGAGAATTTTCCGAGAATTTTCCGTCAATGTTCTGAGAATTTTCCGAGAATTTTCCAAGAATTTTCGGAGAATTTTCCGAGAATTTTCCGAGAATTTTCCGAGAATTTTCCGAGAATTTTCTGAGAATTTTCCGAGAATTTTCTGAGAATTTTCCGAGAATTTTCCGTCAATTTTCCGAGAATTTTCCGAGAATTTTCCGAAAATTTTCCGAGAATTTTCCGAGAATTTTCCGAGAATTTTCCGAGAATTTTCGGAGAATTTTCCGAGAATTTTCCGAGAATTTTCTGAGAATTTTCCGAGAATTTTCCGAGAATTTTCTGAGAATTTTCTGAGAATTTTCCGAGAATTTTCCGAAAATTTTCCGAGAATTTTCCGAGAATTTTCCGAGAATTTTCCAAGAATTTTCGGAGAATTTTCCGAGAATTTTCCGAGAATTTTCCGAGAATTTTCCGAGAATTTTCTGAGAATTTTCCGAGAATTTTCTGAGAATTTTCCGAGAATTTTCCGTCAATTTTCCGAGAATTTTCCGAGAATTTTCCGAAAATTTTCCGAGAATTTTCCGAGAATTTTCCGAGAATTTTCCGAGAATTTTCGGAGAATTTTCCGAGAATTTTCCGAGAATTTTCTGAGAATTTTCCGAGAATTTTCCGAGAATTTTCTGAGAATTTTCCGAGAATTATCCGAGAATTTCCGAGAATTTTCTGAGAATTTTCCGAGAATTTTCCGAGAATTTTCTGAGAATTTTCCGAGAATTTTCCGAGAATTTTCCGAGAATTTTCCGAGAATTTTCCGAGAATTTTCCGAGAATTTTCCAAGAATTTTCCGAGAATTTTCCGAGAATTTTCCGAGAATTTTCTGAGAATTTTCCGAGAATTTTCCGTCAATTTTCCGAGAATTTTCCGAGAATTTTCCGAAAATTTTCCGAGAATTTTCCGAGAATTTTCCGAGAATTTTCCGAGAATTTTCGGAGAATTTTCCGAGAATTTTCGGAGAATTTTCTGAGAATTTTCCGAGAATTTTCCGAGAATTTTCTGAGAATTTTCCGAGAATTATCCGAGAATTTCCGAGAATTTTCTGAGAATTTTCCGAGAATTTTCCGAGAATTTTCTGAGAATTTTCCGAGAATTTTCCGAGAATTTTCCGAGAATTTTCCGAGATTTTTCCGAGAATTTTCCGAGAATTTTCCAAGAATTTTCCGAGAATTTTCCGAGAATTTTCCGAGAATTTTCCGGGAATTTTCCGAAGAATTTTCCGAGAATTTTCCGAGAATTTTCCGAGAATTTTCCGAGAATTTTTCGAGAATTTTCCGAGAATTTTCCGAGAATTTTCCGGGAATTTTCCGAGAATTTTCCGAGAATTTTCCGAGAATTTTCCGAGAATTTTCCGTCAATTTTCCGAGAATTTTCCGAGAATTTTCTGAGAATTTTCCGAGAATTTTCCGAGAATTTTCCGAGAATTTTCCGAGAATTTTCCGAGAATTTTCCGAGAATTTTCCGAGAATTTTCCGTCAATTTTCCGAGAATTTTCCGAGAATTTTCCGAGAATTTTCGGAGAATTTTCCGAGAATTTTCCGAGAATTTTCCGAGAATTTTCCGAGAATTTTCTGAGAATTTTCCGAGAATTTTCTGAGAATTTTCCGAGAATTTTCCGTCAATTTTCCGAGAATTTTCCGAGAATTTTCCGAAAATTTTCCGAGAATTTTCCGAGAATTTTCCGAGAATTTTCCGAGAATTTTCCGAGAATTTTCTGAGAATTTTCTGAGAATTTTCCGAGAATTTTCCGTCAATTTTCCGAGAATTTTCCGAGAATTTTCCGAGAATTTTCCGGGAATTTTCTGAGAATTTTCCGAGAATTTTCCGAAAATTTTCCGAGAATTTTCCGAGAATTTTCCGAGAATTTTCCGAGAGTTTTCCAAGAATTTTCCGAGAATTTTCCGAGAATTTTCCGAGGATTTTCGGGGAATTTTACGAGAATTTTCCGAGAATTTTCCGAGAATTTTCCGAGAATTTTCCGAGAATTTTCTGAGAATTTTCCGAGAATTTTCCGAGAATTTTCCGAGAATTTTCCGAGAATTTTCCGAGAATTTTCCGAGAATTTTCCGAGAATTTTCGGAGAATTTTCCGAGAATTTTCCGAGAATTTTCTGAGAATTTTCCGAGAATTTTCCGAGAATTTTCTGAGAATTTTCGGAGAATTATCCGAGAATTTCCGAGAATTTTCTGAGAATTTTCGGAGAATTTTCCGAGAATTTTCCGAGAATTTTCCGAGAATTTTCCGAGAATTTTCCGAGAATTTTCCGAGAATTTTCCAAGAATTTTGTGAGAATTTTCCGAGAATTTTCCGAGAATTTTCCGGGAATTTTCCGAGAATTTTCCGAGAATTTTCCGAGAATTTTCCGAGAATTTTCCGAGAATTTTCCGAGAATTTTCCGAGAATTTTCCGAGAATTTTCCGGGAATTTTCCGAGAATTTTCCGAGAATTTTCCGAGAATTTTCCGAGAATTTTCCGTCAATTTTCCGAGAATTTTCCGAGAATTTGCTGAGAATTTTCCGAGAATTTTCCGAGAATTTTCCGAGAATTTTCCGAGAATTTTCCGAGAATTTTCCAAGAATTTTCCGAGAATTTTCTGAGAATTTTCCGAGAATTTTCCGAGAATTTTCCGAGATTTTTCCCAGAATTTTCCGGGAATTTTCCGAGAATTTTCCGAGAATTTTCCGAGAATTTGCCGAGGATTCTCCGAGAATTTTCCGAGAATTTTCCGAGAATTTTCCGAGAATTTTCCGAGAATTTTCCGTCAATTTTCCGAGAATTTTCGGAGAATTTTCCGAGAATTTTCCGAGAATTTTCCGAGAATTTTCCGAAAATTTTCCGAGAATTTTCTGAGAATTTTCCGAGAATTTTCTGAGAATTTTCCGAGAATTTTCCGAGAATTTTCCGAGAATTTTCTGAGAATTTTCCAAGAATTTTCTGAGAATTTTCCGAGAATTTTCCGAGAATTTTCCGAGAATTTTCCGAGAATTTTCCGGGAATTTTCCGAGAATTTTCTGAGAATTTTCCGAGAATTTTCCGAGAATTTTCCGAGAATTTTCCGTCAATTTTCCGAGAATTTTCCGAGAATTTTCTGAGAATTTTCCGTCAATTTTCCGAGAATTTTCCGAGAATTTTCCGGGAATTTTCCGAGAATTTTCCGAGAATTTTCCGAGAATTTTCCGAGAATTTTCCGAGAATTTTCCGAGAATTTTCCGAGAATTTTCCGAGAATTTTCCAGGAATTTTCCGAGAATTTTCCGAGAATTTTCCGAGAATTTTCTGAGAATTTTCCGTGAATTTTCCGAGAATTTTCCAAGAATTTTCCGAGAATTTTCTGAGAATTTTCCGAGAATTTTCCGAGAATTTTCCGAGAATTTTCCGAGAATTTTCCGAGAATTTTCCGAGAATTTTCCGAGAATTTTCGGAGAATTTTCCGAGAATTTTCCGAGAATTTTCTGAGAATTTTCCGAGAATTTTCCCAGAATTTTCTGAGAATTTTCCGAGAATTATCCGAGAATTTCCGAAAATTTTCTGAGATTTTTCCGAGAATTTTCCGAGAATTTTCCGAGAATTTTCTGAGAATTTTCCGAGAATTTTCCGAGAATTTTCTGAGAATTTTCCGAGAATTTTCCGAGAATTTTCCGAGAATTTTCCGAGAATTTTCCGAGAATTTTCCGAGAATTTTCCAAGAATTTTCCGAGAATTTTCCGAGAATTTTCCGAGAATTTTCCGGGAATTTTCCGAGAATTTTCCGAGAATTTTCTGAGAATTTTCCGAGAATTTTCCGAGAATTTTCCGAGAATTTTCCGAGAATTTTCCGAGAATTTTCCGAGAATTTTCGGAGAATTTTCTGCGAATTTTCCGAGAATTTTCCGAGAATTTTCCGAGAATTTTCCGAGAATTTTCCGAGAATTTTCCAAGAATTTTCCGAGAATTTTCCGAGAATTTTCCGAGAATTTTCCGGGAATTTTCCGAGAATTTTCCGAGAATTTTCCGAGAATTTTCCGAGAATTTTCCGAGAATTTTCCGAGAATTTTCCGAGAATTTTCCGAGAATTTTCCGGGAATTTTCCGAGAATTTTCCGAGAATTTTCCGAGAATTTTCCGAGAATTATCCGAGAATTTCCGAGAATTTTCTGAGAATTTTCCGAGAATTTTCTGAGAATTTTCCGAGAATTTTCCGAGAATTTTCCGAGAATTTTCCGTCAATTTTCCGAGAATTTTCCGAGAATTTTCCGAGAATTTTCCGAGAATTTTCCGAGAATTTTCCGAGAATTTTCCAAGAATTTTCCGAGAATTTTCCGAGAATTTTCCGAGAATTTTCGGGGAATTTTCCGAGAATTTTCCGAGAATTTCCCGAGAATTTTCTGAGAATTTTCCGAGAATTTTCCGAGAATTTTCCAAGAATTTTCCGAGAATTTTCTGAGAATTTTCCGAGAATTTTCCGACAAATTTCCGAGAATTTTCGGAGAATTTTCCGAGAATTTTCCGAGAATTTTCTGAGAATTTTCCGAGAATTTTCCGAGAATTTTCTGAGAATTTTCCGAGAATTATCCGAGAATTTCCGAGAATTTTCTGAGATTTTTCCGAGAATTTTCCGAGAATTTTCCGAGAATTTTCTGAGAATTTTCCGAGAATTTTCCGAGAATTTTCTGAGAATTTTCCGAGAATTTTCCGAGAATTTTCCGAGAATTTTCCGAGAATTTTCCGAGAATTTTCCGAGAATTTTCCGAGAATTTTCCGAGAATTTTCCGAGAATTTTCCGGGAATTTTCCGAGAATTTTCCGAGAATTTTCCGAGAATTTTCCGAGAATTTTCCGAGAATTTTTCGAGATTTTTCCGAGAATTTTCCGAGAATTTTCCGGGAATTTTCCGAGAATTTTCCGAGAATTTTCCGAGAATTTTCCGAGAATTTTCCGTCAATTTTCCGAGAATTTTCCGAGAATTTTCTGAGAATTTTCTGAGAATTTTCCGAGAATTTTCCGAGAATTTTCCGAGAATTTTCCGAGAATTTTCCGAGAATTTTCCGAGAATTTTCCGAGAATTTTCCGTCAATTTTCCGAGAATTTTCCGAGAATTTTCCGAGAATTTTCGGGGAATTTTCCGAGAATTTTCCGAGAATTTTCCGAGAATTTTCTGAGAATTTTCCGAGAATTTTCCGAGAATTTTCCAAGAATTTTCCGAGAATTTTCTGAGAATTTTCCGAGAATTTTCCGAGAATTTTCCGAGAATTTTCCGAGAATTTTCCGAGAATTTTCCGAGAATTTTCCGAGAATTTTCGGAGAATTTTCCGAGAATTTTCCGAGAATTTTCTGAGAATTTTCCGAGAATTTTCCGAGAATTTTCCGGGAATTTTCTGAGAATTTTCCGAGAATTTTCCGAGAATTTTCTGAGGATTTTCCGAGAATTTTCCGAGAATTTTCCGAGAATTTTCCGAGAATTTTCCGAGAATTTTCCGAGAATTTTCCGAGAATTTTCCGAGAATTTTCCGGGAATTTTCCGAGAATTTTCCGAGGATTTTCCCAGAATTTTCCGAGAATTTTCCGAGAATTTTTCGAGAATCTTCCGAGAATTTTCCGAGAATTTTCCGGGAATTTTCCGAGAATTTTCCGAGAATTTTCCGAGAATTTTCCGTCAATTTTCCGAGAATTTTCCGAGAATTTTCTGAGAATTTTCCGAGAATTTTCCGAGAGTTTTCCGAGAATTTTCCGAGAATTTTCCGAGACTTTTCCGAGAATTTTCCGAGAATTTTCCGAGAATTTTCCGTCAATTTTCCGAGAATTTTCCGAGAATTTTCCGAGAATTTTCCGAGAATTTTCCGAGAATTTTCCGAGAATTTTCTGAGAATTTTCCGAGAATTTTCCGAGAATTTTCCGAGAATTTTCCGAGAATTTTCCGAGAATTTTCCGAGAATTTTCCGAGAATTTTCCGAGAATTTTCCGAGAATTTTCCGAGAATTTTCCGAGAATTTTCCGAGAATTTTCGGGGAATTTTCCGAAAATTTTCCGAGAATTTTCCGAGAATTTTCCGAGAATTTTCCGAGAATTTTCCGAGAATTTTCCGAGAATTTTCCGAGAATTTTCCGGGAATTTTCCGAGAATTTTCCGAGAATTTTCGGGGAATTTTCCGAGAATTTTCGGAGAATTTTCCGAGAATTTTCCGAGAATTTTCCGAGAATTTTCCGAGAATTTTCCGAGAATTTTCCGAGAATTTTCCGAGAATTTTCCGAGAATTTTCCGAGAATTTTCGGAGAATTTTCTGAGAATTTTCCGAGAATTTTCCGAGAATTTTCCGAGAATTTTCCGAGAATTTTCCGAGAATTTTCCGAGAATTTTCGGGGAATTTTCCGAGAATTTTCCGAGAATTTTCCGAGAATTTTCCGAGAATTTTCCGAGAATTTTCCGAGAATTTTCCGAGAATTTTCCGAGAATTTTCCGGGAATTTTCCGAGAATTTTCCGAGAATTTTCCGAGAATTATCCGAGAATTTCCGAGAATTTTCTGAGATTTTTCCGAGAATTTTCCGAGAATTTTCCGAGAATTTTCCGAGAATTTTCTGAGAATTTTCCGAGAATTTTCCGAGAATTTTCCGAGAATTTTCCGTCAATTTTCCGAGAATTTTCCGAGAATTTTCCGAGAATTTTCCGAGAATTTTCTGAGAATTTTCCGAGAATTTTCCGAAAATTTTCCGAGAATTTTCCGAGAATTTTCCAAGAATTTTCCGAGAATTTTCCGAGAATTTTCCGAGAATTTTCGGGGAATTTTCCGAGAATTTTCCGAGAATTTTCCGAGAATTTTCCGTCAATTTTCCGAGAATTTTCCGAGAATTTTCCGAGAATTTTCCGAGAATTTTCCGAGAATTTTCCGAGAATTTTCCGAGAATTTTCCGAGAATTTTCGGAGAATTTTCCGAGAATTTTCCGAGAATTTTCTGAGAATTTTCCGAGAATTTTCCGAGAATTTTCTGAGAATTTTCCGAGAATTATCCGAGAATTTCCGAGAATTTTCTGAGATTTTTCCGAGAATTTTCCGAGAATTTTCCGAGAATTTTCTGAGAATTTTCCGAGAATTTTCCGAGAATTTTCTGAGAATTTTCCGAGAATTTTCCGAGAATTTTCCGAGAATTTTCCGAGAATTTTCCGAGAATTTTCCGAGAATTTTCCGAGAATTTTCTGAGAATTTTCCGAGATTTTTCCGAAAATTTTCCGAGAATTTTCCGAGAATTTTCCAAGAATTTTCCGAGAATTTTCCGAGAATTTTCCGAGAATTTTCGGGGAATTTTCCGAGAATTTTCCGAGAATTTTCCGAGAATTTTCCGTCAATTTTCCGAGAATTTTCCGAGAATTTTCCGAGAATTTTCCGAGAATTTTCCGAGAATTTTCCGAGAATTTTCCGAGAATTTTCGGAGAATTTTCGGAGAATTTTCCGAGAATTTTCTGAGAATTTTCCGAGAATTTTCCGAGAATTTTCTGAGAATTTTCCGAGAATTATCCGAGAATTTCCGAGAATTTTCTGAGATTTTTCCGAGAATTTTCCGAGAATTTTCCGAGAATTTTCTGAGAATTTTCCGAGAATTTTCCGAGAATTTTCTGAGAATTTTCCGAGAATTTTCCGAGAATTTTCGGGGAATTTTCCGAGAATTTTCCGAGAATTTTCCGAGAATTTTCCGTCAATTTTCCGAGAATTTTCCGAGAATTTTCCGAGAATTTTCCGAGAATTTTCCGAGAATTTTCCGAGAATTTTCCGAGAATTTTCGGAGAATTTTCCGAGAATTTTCCGAGAATTTTCTGAGAATTTTCCGAGAATTTTCCGAGAATTTTCTGAGAATTTTCCGAGAATTATCCGAGAATTTCCGAGAATTTTCTGAGATTTTTCCGAGAATTTTCCGAGAATTTTCCGAGAATTTTCTGAGAATTTTCCGAGAATTTTCCGAGAATTTTCTGAGAATTTTCCGAGAATTTTCCGAGAATTTTCCGAGAATTTTCCGAGAATTTTCCGAGAATTTTCCGAGAATTTTCCGAGAATTTTCTGAGAATTTTCCGAGAATTTTCCGAAAATTTTCCGAGAATTTTCCGAGAATTTTCCAAGAATTTTCCGAGAATTTTCCGAGAATTTTCCGAGAATTTTCGGGGAATTTTCCGAGAATTTTCGGAGAATTTTCCGAGAATTTTCCGTCAATTTTCCGAGAATTTTCCGAGAATTTTCCGAGAATTTTCCGAGAATTTTCCGAGAATTTTCCGAGAATTTTCCGAGAATTTTCCGAGAATTTTCGGAGAATTTTCGGAGAATTTTCCGAGAATTTTCTGAGAATTTTCCGAGAATTTTCCGAGAATTTTCTGAGAATTTTCCGAGAATTATCCGAGAATTTCCGAGAATTTTCTGAGATTTTTCCAAGAATTTTCCGAGAATTTTCCGAGAATTTTCTGAGAATTTTCCGAGAATTTTCCGAGAATTTTCTGAGAATTTTCCGAGAATTTTCCGAGAATTTTCCGAGAATTTTCCGAGAATTTTCCGAGAATTTTCCGAGAATTTTCCGAGAATTTTCCAAGAATTTTCCGAGAATTATCCGAGAATTTTCCGAGAATTTTCCGGGAATTCTCCGAGAATTTTCCGTCAATTTTCCGAGAATTTTCCGAGAATTTTTCGAGAATTTTCCGAGATTTTTCCGAGAATTTTCCGAGAATTTTCCGAGAATTTTCCGAGAATTTTCCGAGAATTTTTCGAGAATTTTCCGAGAATTTTCCGAGAATTTTCCGGGAATTTTCCGAGAATTTTCCGAGAATTTTCCGAGAATTTTCCGAGAATTTTCCGGGAATTTTCCGAGAATTTTCCGAGAATTTTCTGAGAATTTTCCGAGAATTTTCCGAGAATTTTCCGAGAATTTTCCGAGAATTTTCCGAGAATTTTCCGAGAATTTTCCGAGAATTTTCCGTCAATTTTCCGAGAATTTTCCGAGAATTTTCCGAGAATTTTCCGAGAATTTTCCGAGAATTTTCCGAGAATTTTCCGAGAATTTTCCGAGAATTTTCTGAGAATTTTCCGAGAATTTTCTGAGAATTTTCCGAGAATTTTCCGTCAATTTTCCGAGAATTTTCCGAGAATTTTCCGAAAATTTTCCGAGAATTTTCCGAGCATTTTCCGAGAATTTTCCGAGAATTTTCGGAGAATTTTCCGAGAATTTTCCGAGAATTTTCTGAGAATTTTCCGAGAATTTTCCGAGAATTTTCTGAGAATTTTCCGAGAATTATCCGAGAATTTCCGAGATTTTTCTGAGAATTTTCCGAGAATTTTCCGAGAATTTTCCGAGAATTTTCCGAGAATTTTCCGAGAATTTTCCGAGAATTTTCCGAGAATTTTCCAAGAATTTTCCGAGAATTTTCCGGGAATTTTCCGAGAATTTTCCGAGAATTTTCCGAGAATTTTCCGAGAATTTTCCGAGAATTTTCCGGGAATTTTCCGAGAATTTTCCGAGAATTTTCCAAGAATTTTCCGAGAATTTTCCGAGAATTTTCCGAGAATTTTCGGGGAATTTTCCGAGAATTTTCCGAGAATTTTCCGAGAATTTTCCGTCAATTTTCCGAGAATTTTCCGAGAATTTTTCGAGAATTTTCCGAGAATTTTCCAAGAATTTTCCGAGAATTTTCCGAGAATTTTCCGAGAATTTTCCGGGAATTTTCCGAGAATTTTCCGAGAATTTTCCGAGAATTTTCCGAGAATTTTCTGAGAATTTTCCGAGAATTATCCGAGAATTTCCGAGAATTTTCTGAGATTTTTCCGAGAATTTTCCGAGAATTTTCCGAGAATTTTCTGAGAATTTTCCGTCAATTTTCCGAGAATTTTCCGAGAATTTTCTGAGAATTTTCCGAGAATTTTCCGAGAATTTTCCGAGAATTTTCCGAGAATTTTCCGAGAATTTTCCGAGAATTTTCCGAGAATTTTCCGTCAATTTTCCGAGAATTTTCCGAGAATTTTCCGAGAATTTTCGGAGAATTTTCCGAGAATTTTCCGAGAATATTCCGAGAATTTTCCGAGAATTTTCTGAGAATTTTCCGAGAATTTTCCGGGAATTTTCCGAGAATTTTCCGAGAATTTTCCGAGAATTTTCCGAGAATTTTCCGTCAATTTTCCGAGAATTTTCCGAGAATTTTCTGAGAATTTTCCGAGAATTTTCCGAGAATTTTCCGAGAATTTTCCGAGAATTTTCCGAGAATTTTCCGAGAATTTTCCGTCAATTTTCCGAGAATTTTCCGAGAATTTTCGGAGAATTTTCGGAGAATTTTCCGAGAATTTTCCGAGAATTTTCCGAGAATTTTCCGAGAATTTTCTGAGAATTTTCCGAGAATTTTCTGAGAATTTTCCGAGAATTTTCCGTCAATTTTCCGAGAATTTTCCGAGAATTTTCCGAAAATTTTCCGAGAATTTTCCGAGAATTTTCCGAGAATTTTCCGAGAATTTTCGGAGAATTTTCCGAGAATTTTCCGAGAATTTTCTGAGAATTTTCCGAGAATTTTCCGAGAATTTTCTGAGAATTTTCCGAGAATTATCCGAGAATTTCCGAGAATTTTCTGAGAATTTTCCGAGAATTTTCCGAGAATTTTCTGAGAATTTTCCGAGAATTTTCCGAGAATTTTCCGAGAATTTTCCGAGAATTTTCCGAGAATTTTCCGAGAATTTTCCAAGAATTTTCCGAGAATTTTCCGAGAATTTTCCGAGAATTTTCCGGGAATTTTCCGAGAATTTTCCGAGAATTTTCCGAGAATTTTCCGAGAATTTTCCGAGAATTTTTCGAGAATTTTCCGAGAATTTTCCGAGAATTTTCCGGGAATTTTCCGAGAATTTTCCGAGAATTTTCCGAGAATTTTCCGAGAATTTTCCGTCAATTTTCCGAGAATTTTCCGAGAATTTTCTGAGAATTTTCCGAGAATTTTCCGAGAATTTTCCGAGAATTTTCCGAGAATTTTCCGAGAATTTTCCGAGAATTTTCCGAGAATTTTCCGAGAATTTTCGGAGAATTTTCCGAGAATTTTCCGAGAATTTTCGGAGAATTTTCCGAGAATTTTCCGAGAATTTTCCGAGAATTTTCCGAGAATTTTCTGAGAATTTTCCGAGAATTTTCTGAGAATTTTCCGAGAATTTTCCGTCAATTTTCCGAGAATTTTCCGAGAATTTTCCGAAAATTTTCCGAGAATTTTCCGAGAATTTTCCGAGAATTTTCCGAGAATTTTCTGAGAATTTTCTGAGAATTTTCCGAGAATTTTCCGTCAATTTTCCGAGAAGTTTCCGAGAATTTTCCGAGAATTTTCCGGGAATTTTCTGAGAATTTTCCGAGAATTTTCCGAAAATATTCCGAGAATTTTCCGAGAATTTTCCGAGAATTTTCCGAGAATTTTCCAAGAATTTTCCGAGAATTTTCCGAGAATTTTCGGGGAATTTTCCGAGAATTTTCCGAGAATTTTCCGAGAATTTTCCGTCAATTTTCCGAGAATTTTCCGAGAATTTTCTGAGAATTTTCCGAGAATTTTCCGAGAATTTTCCGAGAATTTTCCGAGAATTTTCCGAGAATTTTCCGAGAATTTTCCGTCAATTTTCCGAGAATTTTCCGAGAATTTTCTGAGAATTTTCCGAGAATTTTCCGAGAATTTTCCGAGAATTTTCCGAGAATTTTCCGAGAATTTTCCGAGAATTTTCCGAGAATTTTCCGTCAATTTTCCGAGAATTTTCCGAGAATTTTCCGAGAATTTTCGGAGAATTTTCCGAGAATTTTCCGAGAATTTTCCGAGAATTTTCCGAGAATTTTCTGAGAATTTTCCGAGAATTTTCTGAGAATTTTCCGAGAATTTTCCGTCAATTTTCCGAGAATTTTCCGAGAATTTTCCGAAAATTTTCCGAGAATTTTCCGAGAATTTTCCGAGAATTTTCCGAGAATTTTCCGAGAATTTTCTGAGAATTTTCTGAGAATTTTCCGAGAATTTTCCGTCAATTTTCCGAGAATTTTCCGAGAATTTTCCGAGAATTTTCCGGGAATTTTCTGAGAATTTTCCGAGAATTTTCCGAAAATTTTCCGAGAATTTTCCGAGAATTTTCCGAGAATTTTCCGAGAATTTTCCAAGAATTTTCCGAGAATTTTAAGAGAATTTTCCGAGAATTTTCGGGGAATTTTCCGAGAATTTTCCGAGAATTTTCCGAGAATTTTCCGTCAATTTTCCGAGAATTTTCCGAGAATTTTCTGAGAATTTCCCGAGAATTTTCCGAGAATTTTCCGAGAATTTTCCGAGAATTTTCCGAGAATTTTCCGAGAATTTTCCGAGAATTTTCGGAGAATTTTCCGAGAATTTTCCGAGAATTTTCTGAGAATTTTCCGAGAATTTTCCGAGAATTTTCTGAGAATTTTCGGAGAATTATCCGAGAATTTCCGAGAATTTTCTGAGATTTTTCCGAGAATTTTCCGAGAATTTTCCGAGAATTTTCTGAGAATTTTCCGAGAATTTTCGGAGAATTTTCCGAGAATTTTCTGAGAATTTTCCGAGAATTTTCCGAGAATTTTCCGTCAATTTTCTGAGAATTTTCCGAGAATTTTCCGAGAATTTTCCGAGAATTTTCGGAGAATTTTCCGAGAATTTTCCGAGAATTTTCCGAGAATTTTCCGAAAATTTTCTGAGAATTTTCCGAGAATTTTCTGAGAATTTTCCGAGAATTTTCCGTCAATTTTCCGAGAATTTTCCGAGAATTTTCCGAAAATTTTCCGAGAATTTTCCGAGAATTTTCGGAGAATTTTCCGAGAATTTTCTGAGAATTTTCCGAGAATTTTCCGAGAATTTTCTGAGAATTTTCCGAGAATTATCCGAGAATTTCCGAGAATTTTCTGAGAATTTTCCGAGAATTTTCCGAGAATTTTCTGAGAATTTTCCGAGAATTTTCCGAGAATTTTCCGAGAATTTTCCGAGAATTTTCCGAGAATTTTCCGAGAATTTTCCAAGAATTTTCCGAGAATTTTCCGAGAATTTTCCGAGAATTTTCTGAGAATTTTCCGAGAATTTTCCGTCAATTTTCCGAGAATTTTCCGAGAGATTTCCGAAAATTTTCCGAGAATTTTCCGAGAATTTTCCGAGAATTTTCCGAGAATTTTCGGAGAATTTTCCGAGAATTTTCCGAGAATTTTCTGAGAATTTTCCGAGAATTTTCCGAGAATTTTCCGAGAATTTTCCGAGAATTATCCGAGAATTTCCGAGAATTTTCTGAGAATTTTCCGAGAATTTTCCGAGAATTTTCTGAGAATTTTCCGAGAATTTTCCGAGAATTTTCCGAGAATTTTCCGAGAATTTTCCGAGAATTTTCCGAGAATTTTCCAAGAATTTTCCGAGAATTTTCCGAGAATTTTCCGAGAATTTTCCGGGAATTTTCCGAGAATTTTCCGAGAATTTTCGGAGAATTTTCCGAGAATTTTCCGAGAATTTTCCGAGAATTTTCCGTCAATTTTCCGAGAATTTTCCGAGAATTTTCGGAGAATTTTCCGAGAATTTTCCGAGAATTTTCCGAGAATTTTCCGAGAATTTTCCGAGAATTTTCCGAGAATTTTCCGAGAATTTTCCGTCAATTTTCCGAGAATTTTCCGAGAATTTTCCGAGAATTTTCGGAGAATTTTCCGAGAATTTTCCGAGAATTTTCCGAGAATTTTCCGAGAATTTTCTGAGAATTTTCCGAGAATTTTCTGAGAATTTTCCGAGAATTTTCCGTCAATTTTCCGAGAATTTTCCGAGAATTTTCCGAAAATTTTCCGAGAATTTTCCGAGAATTTTCCGAGAAAATTCCGAGAATTTTCCGAGAATTTTCTGAGAATTTTCTGAGAATTTTCCGAGAATTTTCCGTCAATTTTCCGAGAATTTTCCGAGAATTTTCCGAGAATTTTCCGGGAATTTTCTGAGAATTTTCCGAGAATTTTCCGAAAATTTTCCGAGAATTTTCCGAGAATTCTCCGAGAATTTTCCAAGAATTTTCCGAGAATTTTCCGAGAATTTTCCGAGAATTTTCGGGGAATTTTCCGAGAATTTTCCGAGAATTTTTCCGAGAATTTTCCGTCAATTTTCCGAGAATTTTCCGAGAATTTTCTGAGAATTTTCCGAGAATTTTCCGAGAATTTTCCGAGAATTTTCCGAGAATTTTCCGAGAATTTTCCGAGAATTTTCCGAGAATTTTCGGAGAATTTTCCGAGAATTTTCCGAGAATTTTCTGAGAATTTTCCGAGAATTTTCCGAGAATTTTCCGAGAATTTTCGGAGAATTTTCCGAGAATTTTCCGAGAATTTTCCGAGAATTTTCCGAGAATTTTCCGAGAATTTTCCGAGAAGTGTCCAAGAATTTTCCGAGAATTTTCCGAGAATTTTCCGAGAATTTTCCGGGAATTTTCCGAGAATTTTCCGAGAATTTTCCGAGAATTTTCCGAGAATTTTCCGAGAATTTTCCGAGAATTTTCTGAGAATTTTCCGAGAATTTTCCGGGAATTTTCCGAGAATTTTCCGAGAATTTTCCGAGAATTTTCCGAGAATTTTCCGTCAATTTTCCGAGAATTTTCCGAGAATTTGCTGAGAATTTTCCGAGAATTTTCCGAGAATTTTCCGAGAATTTTCCGAGAATTTTCCGAGAATTTTCCAAGAATTTTCCGAGAATTTTCTGAGAATTTTCCGAGAATTTTCCGAGAATTTTCCGAGATTTTTCCCAGAATTTTCCGGGAATTTTCCGAGAATTTTCCGAGAATTTTCCGAGAATTTGCCGAGGATTCTCCGAGAATTTTCCGAGAATTTTCCGAGAATTTTCCGAGAATTTTCCGAGAATTTTCCGTCAATTTTCTGAGAATTTTCCGAGAATTTTCCGAGAATTTTCCGAGAATTTTCCGAGAATTTTCCGAGAATTTTCTGAGAATTTTCCGAGAATTTTCTGAGAATTTTCCGAGAATTTTCCGAGAATTTTCCGAGAATTTTCTGAGAATTTTCCAAGAATTTTCTGAGAATTTTCCGAGAATTTTCCGAGAATTTTCCGAGAATTTTCCGGGAATTTTCCGAGAATTTTCTGAGAATTTTCCGAGAATTTTCCGAGAATTTTCCGAGAATTTTCCGTCAATTTTCCGAGAATTTTCCGAGAATTTTCTGAGAAT
Source organism: Eutreptiella sp. 'Long Island Sound 2002' (assembly GCA_964036045.1). NCBI lineage: Eukaryota > Euglenozoa > Euglenophyceae > Eutreptiales > Eutreptiaceae > Eutreptiella > Eutreptiella sp. 'Long Island Sound 2002'. Next base: position 2,739 of record CAXIWF010001436.1, on the reverse strand, counting down.
TTTCCGTCAATTTTCCGAGAATTTTCCGAGAATTTTCTGAGAATTTTCCGAGAATTTTCCGAGAATTTTCCGAGAATTTTCCGAGAATTTTCGGAGAATTTTCTGAGAATTTTCCGAGAATTTTCTGAGAATTTTCCGAGAATTTTCTGAGAATTTTCCGAGAATTTTCCGAGAATTTTCCGAGAATTTTCCGAGAATTTTCCGGGAATTTTCCGAGAATTTTCCGAGAATTTTCCGAGAATTTTCCGAGAATTTTCCGAGAATTTTCCGTCAATTTTCCGAGAATTTTCCGAGAATTTTCTGAGAATTTTCCGAGAATTTTCCGAGAATTTTCCGAGAATTTTCCGAGAATTTCCGAGAATTTTCCGAGAATTTTCCGAGAATTTTCTGAGAATTTTCCGAGAATTTTCCGAGAATTTTCCGAGATTTTTCCCAGAATTTTCCGAGAATTTTCCGAGAATTTTCCGAGAATTTTCCGAGAATTTGCCGAGGATTCTCCGAGAATATTCCGAGAATTTTCCGAATATTTTCCGAGAATTTTCCGAGAATTTTCCGTCAATTTTCCGAGAATTTTCCGAGAATTTTCCGAGAATTTTCCGAGAATTTTCCGAGAATTTTCTGAGAATTTTCCGAGAATTTTCTGAGAATTTTCCGAGAATTTTCCGTCAATTTTCCGAGAATTTTCCGAGAATTTTCCGAAAATTTTCCGAGAATTTTCCGAGAATTTTCCGAGAATTTTCCGAGAATTTTCCGAGAATTTTCCAAAAATTTTTGAAAAATTTTTTCTAAAATTTTGCCCATATTTTTTTCAAAAATTTTTGCAGAAATCTTTTCCAAAATTGCGACACACGGCTTCTACAATGGTATCTTTGGTCCCTGGGCTTGGTAGCCGCAAATTCGCGACTCAGGTTGTGTAACTGTCCCTTGCGTGTTTGGGCTTGGTAGCCGCAAATTCGCGGCTACATGCTTCTTTCACTTTCTATGTGCGTAACCCTAACCTTGTGCGTTTTTTCCAACATTTTTTTCAAAAATTTTTTCCAAAATTTTTTCCAAAATTTTTTCCAAAATTTTTTTCCAAAATCTTTTTAAAATTTTTTTCCAAAATTATTTCCAAAATTTTTTTCCAAAATTTTGTCGCGAATTTTTTTCAAAAATTTTTTCCAAAATTTTTCCAATATTTTTTTCAAAAATTTTTGCCAAAATTTTTTCCAAAATTGCGGCACACGGCTTCTACAATGGTATCTTTGGTCCCCGGGCTTGGTAGCCGCAAATTCGCGACTAAGGTTGTGTACTTGTCCCTTGCGTCTTTGGGCTTTGTAGCCGCAAATTCGCGGCTACATGCTTCTTTAACTTTCTATGTGCGTAACCCTAACCTTGTGCGTTTTTTCCAAAAAATTTTTCAAAAATTTTTTCCAAAAATTTTCCAATATTTTTTTCAAAAATTTTTGCCAAAATTGTTTCCAAAATTGCGACACACGGCTTCGACAATGGTATCTTTGGTCCCTGGGCTTGGTAGCCGCAAATTCGCGACTCAGGTTGTGTACTTGTCCCTTGCGTCTTTGGGCTTGGTAGCCGCAAATGCGCGGCTACGTGCTTTTTTCACTTTCTATGTGCGTAACCCTAACCTTGTGCGTTTATTCCAAAAATTTTTCAAAAATTTTTCCCAAATTTTTTTGCAAACTTTTTTCCAAAATTTTTCCAAAATTTTTTTCAAAAATTTTTTCCAAAATTTTGCCAATATTTTTTTCAAAAATTTTTGCCAAAATTTTTTCCAAAATTGCGACACACGGCTTCTACAATGGTATCTTTGGTCCCCGGGCTTGGTAGCCGCAAATTCGCGACCAAGGTTGTGTACTTGTCCCTTGCGTCTTTGGGCTTGGTAGCCGCAAATTCGCGGCTACATGCTTCCTTAACTTTCTATGTGCGTAACCCTAACCTTGTGCGTTTTTTCCAATATTTTTTTCAAAAATTTTTGCGAAAATTGTTTCCAAAATTGCGACACACGGCTTCTACAATGGTATCTTTGGTCCCTGGGCTTGGTAGCCGCAAATTCGCGACTCAGGTTGTGTACTTGTCCCTTGCGTCTTTGGGCTTGGTAGCCGCAAATGCGCGGCTACGTGCTTTTTTCACTTTCTATGTGCGTAACCCTAACCTTGTGCGTTTATTCCAAAAATTTTTTCAAAAATTTTTCCCAAATTTTTTTGCAAACTTTTTTCCAAAATTTTTCCAAAATTTTTTTCAAAAATTTTTTCCAAAATTTTGCCAATATTTTTTTCAAAAATTTTTGCCAAAATTTTTTCCAAAATTGCGACACACGGCTTCTACAATGGTATCTTTGGTCCCCGGGCTTGGTAGCCGCAAATTCGCGACCAAGGTTGTGTACTTGTCCCTTGCGTCTTTGGGCTTGGTAGCCGCAAATTCGCGGCTACATGCTTCCTTAACTTTCTATGTGCGTAACCCTAACCTTGTGCGTTTTTTCCAAAATTTTTTTCAAAAATTTTTTCCAAAATTTTTCCAATATTTTTTTCAAAAATTTTTGCGAAAATTGTTTCCAAAATTGCGACACACGGCTTCTACAATGGTATCTTTGGTCCCTGGGCTTGGTAGCCGCAAATTCGCGACTCAGGTTGTGTACTTGTCCCTTGCGTCTTTGGGCTTGGTAGCCGCAAATGCGCGGCTACGTGCTTTTTTCACTTTCTTTGTGCGTAACCCTAACCTTGTGCGTTTATTCCAAAATTT
>CAXIWF010001435.1:0-18736 GCA_964036045.1 Eutreptiella sp. 'Long Island Sound 2002' | reverse complement strand
GGGCACCGCGCTCGGGGCGGCAGTCGGCACTGCGCTGGGCACTGCCGTCGGAACCGCACTCGGGACCGCCGTGGGCACTGCTGTGGGAGCAGCTGACGGCACGGACGTTGGAACTGCTGTGGGCGTCGCTGTGGGAACGTCTGTGGGCACCGCGCTCGGGGCGGCAGTCGGCACTGCGCTGGGCACTGCCGTCGGAACCGCACTCGGGACCGCCGTGGGCACTGCTGTGGGAGCAGCTGACGGCACGGACGTTGGAACTGCTGTAGGCGTCGCTGTGGGAATGTCTGTGGGCCCCGCAGTGGGCAGCGCCGTGGGCACTGCCGTCGGAACCGCAGTGGGTACTATTGTAGGCATTTCAGTTGGGAAAGATAGATAGGAGAACACACGCACATGCCCGCTATCACTACCAGACCCATCGTTTTGGAAACCTCCGGCAGCAAATTTGTTTCCGTCGCTGCTGAGAGAGACTGAACAGCCGAATCGGTCATCAGTAGCTTCACCCTCGACTTCGCTGCCATACTGGGCCCATGCGCACCCATCCCACTGATAGACACGCACAGCACCACTGTCAATTCCTGAGGCACCATCTCTTTTCCAAGTCCCGACTGCGAGCGTGTCGCCACTTGCATCGAGTGCGACGGCAGTGCCAGAGAAGTCCAATGCTGCAACTCCAACAACATCCGCACCTCTCTGCAGCCAGGCCGATCCAGTCCAATAGTACACGGCGGAGCGACCGACACCACTGCCCGCATCATAGCCAGGAGCGCCAATGGCAAGCACATTCCCAGCACTGTTCACGGCCACACTGTAGCCAAAGTTATCCAACGCTCTAGCACCGAACAGATCTGCACCCATCTGTATCCACGCCAAACCAGACCATTTGAACACGCGCACCTGCCCAGCACTGACCCCTGCGTAGGGATTCCCTGCTGCTCCGACTGCAAGAATGGCTCCGTCGCTGCTCAGCGCTATAGAGCCGCCGCTCAAGTCACCAGCACCACTGCCATTAATATCAGACCCTCTCTGAGTCCAGCCTACAACTATTACAAATGTGAAGACCCGAACGTGGCCGCTATCAGTACCACCACCATCATTTCCAACAGCGCCCACGGCCAGCACACTACCGTCGCTACTGAGTGCCACTGAGGTCCCAAACTCATCATCTGTGGCTTCCCCAGATATGGACAGTCCCTTCTGACTGTAGTTGTTACCGCTGCGGGTGTACACAGTAACTCGCCCGCCTGTGCCCGACAGCGGCGCGCCCACTGCCAGGGTGACTCCATCACTGCTCAACGCCACCGCAGCCCCAAACAGACCATCGCTTGATGACCCATCAATATCACTGCCCACCTGTGTCCACGCCGTGCCTCCAAACTCGTACACGCGCACATGGCCCGTGCTGCTGGCACCATTCAGAGGCGCGCCTACTGCCAACACAGCACCATCGTCGCTGAGCGCAATCGAGGTGCCCGACGCATCTCCACTGGCTTCACCATCTAAGTCGTCCCCGACCTGAATCCACGATGCACTGAGCGAGGTGCCGACCAAAGAACAGGATGGGGAAGCAGTGGGTTGAGTCGTGGGAACTGCCGTTGGTTGAGCCGTGGGCACTGCCGTGGGCACGGACGTTGGCACAGTCGTGGGTACTGCCGTAGGTACTGCCGTGGGTAGAGCCGTAGGTGCTCTAGTGGGCACTGCCGTGGGCACTGCCGTGGGCACTGCCGTGGGCACAGTCGTGGGTACTGCTGTGGGAGCAGCTGACGGCACGGACGTTGGAACTGCTGTGGGCATAAGGGTAGGCTGGAAGCAAGTGTATACAAGGACGCGTCCATTGTTTGCCCCTCTTGCCCCAATGACTGCTGTGGTGCCGTCGCCACTGAGTGTAACGGCCGAGCCAAGCTTTTCTCCTGCCACCTCACCATTGACCTGCAGCAGGGAGTTATCCCAACTTGATCCGGTCCAGCTATACATACGGGTAGCACCAGTGTCCGCGAAGGCGCCATCGTACCCTTGTGCGCCCACTATCAGCGTCAACCCATCGGCTGCAAGGGAAACGGAGATTCCAAAGAGGTCTCCGGCAGCTTCTCCGTCTAATGTACTGCCTAGCTGTTGCCAGGTTGTGCCTGTGAACTGGAACACTCTCACGCTGCCGCTATCGCTGGATGGAGCTCCCACTGCCAGCACATCACCATCGCCGTTTAGTGAGACAGTCGAGCCGAAAGCGCCCGCTGCACTCGTTCCATCAATGTCAGTTCCCTGCTGCACCCACGTGGTCCCGGCCCATGCGTACACTCGGACCTGCCCACTCTCAGCAGCTGCTGCAGTGTTATAAGGTGACCCAATCGCCAATACAGAACCGGTGCTACTGAGTGCTACGGCGGTCCCAGATTGATCACCAGCACTTTCACCGTTGATATCCTGACCGCGCTGCTGCCAACCTGTGCCATCCCATGCGAAGACTCGGACATTACCTGCATTGGTGCCGCCCGAATTGTCACTGCCGATGGCACCCACTGCCAGGATGCTACCATCACTACTAAGAGCTACTGATTGGCCAAAGTTGTCAGATACATTCTCACCGTCGATATCCCCACCCAACTGTACCCAGCTCGAGCCAGCATACGCATAGATTCGTACGTGGCCACTGCTTCCTCCATTGCCATCATTGTCTCTCGCAGATACAACCACTGTGTTCCCATCAGCACTCATCGAGACAGAGCGACCGAATCTATCCTGCGCTGCCTCTCCATCGATATCAGCACCCTTCTGCAGCCACCCAGATCCCACCACCCACTCGAACACGCGTACATGACCTGCGTTGTATGCAAATCCATCATTGCTCAGCCCAGCGACGGCAATGACTGCCCCGTCATAACTGCTGGCCACGGCATTACCAAACTGATCAGATATGCCTTCACCGAAAATATCAGCACCCCTTTGCTCAAAGCAATAGGTGGGCACCGCCGTGGGCATCGCCGTGGGCACTGCCGTTGGTACAGCTGTAGTTGAATAAGTATACACTCTAGTGATTCCAGTACGTGCCGCGCCGTCACTGGCGTAAGGAGCCGATGTAGCGACGGTGTATCCATCGGCGCTGAGGGCTACGTCAGACCCTTCGTAGTCGTTGCTACTGAGCCCGTTGAGGTCGCTACTCAGCTGTAGCCAAGCAGTGCCGGACCATTCATACACACGAGTTCTGCCAGAATTTGACCCGACAGCGTCACCATACGGAATGCCTATGGCCACGATGGTACCAGCATCATTTATCGCCAATTCATCGCCAAAATAATCGAATGATGCTTCACCATCGATGCTGCTGCCTCGCAGTGTCCACGTGGTGCCGGACCAATCGTATACATAGACGCTACCAGTACCGGAGTTAACTCCTGTAGCAGCCACAGCCACTGTATCCCCGTTGCTGCTGATGGCGACAGCGTCACCGAAATAATCGTCCACTGAAGACCCTACGAGGACTCCGTCCTTTTGGTCCCAGCTGCTGGTTCCACTTGTCCACACATAGACGGATACACTACCAACCGAAGCATGCGGCGCCCCTACGGCCAAGGAGGTACCATCTGCACTGAGAGACACAGATGCACCAAACTGCTGGTTGGTAGCATCGCCATCGATATCTATTCCTTTTTGGGTCCATGCATCACCAGACCACTCGAAAACGCGGACATGACCACTGTTGGACCCACCCGCGTCATTTCCCACGGCACCCACAGCCAAGAGATTTCCTGAATCATCCAACGATACAGAGGAACCAAAAGAGTCAGAGCTGGATTCCCCAATTAACTCGCTCCCGTGCTGCACGTAGGAATCACCGGAGCGGATATATGTAACGACTTTTCCGTTGTTGCCCCCTAATGGCAATCCGATCGCTAGTACACTCCCATCACCACTCAATGATATGGATTTACCAAATTCAGCATTGTTGATTGTTCCAACAACTTCAGACAACTCAGTCCAGGAAGTACCATCGAATTCAAATATCTTGCAATTTCCTTCATTTCCCCCGCCATGATATATAGCAGACACTGCCAAAATCGTTCCATCGTTGCTTATCGCAACTGAGGATCCAAAGTTGCTGTTGGAGGTTGTTCCTACGACATTTCCTCCATCCTGGACCCAATCATTATTACCCGCAACACATTTTATTCGCACACTCACTGCGCACAGCAAAAATAACGAAGCATAGCATTGTAACAAGCTCATTTTTGTGCAACTAGGCTGCCGAAAGGAACAACTATTACTTCAGGAGCGTTTGGAGCGATTTCATGCAATTAATATTTGAATCGATATCACTATATCAAATCTTCGTGCTTACACTCAGTACAGTACTGTAAATAACGGCTAACTTTATTTCCTGTGTGCAATTTCTGTCCCAGCAGCAATATTTTATCCCGAATTCCGTGATTTATTAATTATTTAATTATTAATTATAATTAAATAATTAATAAATCAATATAATATTGCTGCTGGGACAGAAATTGCACACAGGAAATAAAGTTAGCCGTTATTTACAGTACTGTACTGAGTGTAAGCACGAAGATTTGATATAGTGATATCGATTCAAATATTAATTGCATGAAATCGCTCCAAACGCTCCTGAAGTAATAGTTGTTCCTTTCGGCAGCCTAGTTGCACAAAAATGAGCTTGTTACAATGCTATGCTTCGTTATTTTTGCTGTGCGCAGTGAGTGTGCGAATAAAATGTGTTGTGGAACAATAATTAAATTATTCCGTGATTTCTTATTATAAATCACGGATTAATTTTTCTATACCGTATAGTACAGTAAATCACGGAATTCATAATATAAATCACGGGTGGTCTTGAGGGACTGCTGCCTACGGAGCTGCGCGACCTGACTGTGGAGCAGCTGGGACAGGAGCAGATCGCCAAGATCGCGCAGCGGCGCAGGGATCTAGTAGCTGATGCCGAAGGTCCTATGGACACTGCCTCTGTGGGACTTCTGGAAGAAGACCAGTTGGACACGGTCATCGTGATAAACGTGATGGAGTATGCTCAAGACGCCTTCCAGTTCTTAGAGACTGTCCACCGTAGCCTCAAGCGAGGAGGCCTGCTTGGACACGGTCATCGTGATGAACGTGATGGAGTATGCTCAAGACGCCTTCCAGTTCTTAGAGACTGTCCACCGTAGCCTCAAGCGAGGAGGCCTGCTGCTCTTCCATGAAAGATAGTTTAATAACCCAGTAGTGTCTTTCCGGTGCTCCAAAGCCGTGTTTTCGATCAATATTGTACAAGTGAGCAAGGGTTTATTGGACCATTTTCTGACCTTCTTTAGTTTGGAGCCTTTCATTCACGAAGCAAACGCCTAACCAGCAGAGGCGTGGGGCCATCCGATGCCTAACCAGCAGAGGCGTATGGGGCCATCCGATACCTAATCAGCAGAGGCGTGGAGCCATCCGATACCTAACCAGCAGAGGCGTGTGGGGCCATCCGATGCCTAACCAGCAGAGGCGTGTGGGGCCATCCGATGCCTAACCAGCACAGGCGTGGGGCCATCCGATGCCTAACCAGCAGAGGCGTGGGGCCATCCAACGCCTAATCAGCAGAGGCGTGTGGGGCCATCCGATACCTAACCAGCAGAGGCGTGGGGCGATCCGATGCCTAACCAGCACAGGCGTGTGGGGCCATCCAACGCCTAACCAGCACAGGCGTGTGGGGACATCCGATACCTAACCAGCAGAGGCGTGTGGGGACATCCGATGCCTAACCAGCAGAGGCGTGTGGGGCCATCCGATGCCTAATCAGCAGAGGCGTGTGGGGCCATCCGATACCTAACCAGCAGAGGCGTGGGGCGATCCGATGCCTAACCAGCAGAGGCGTGGGGCCATCCAATGCCTAACCAGCAGAGGCGTGGGGCCATCCGATACCTAATCAGCAGAGGCGTGGGGCCATCCGATACCTAACCAGCAGAGACGTGTGGGGCCATCCAACGCCTAACCAGCAGAGGCGTGTGGGGCCATCAGATGCCTAACCAGCAGAGGCGTGTGGGGCCATCCGATGCCTAACCAGCAGAGGCGTGTGGAGCCATCCGATGCCTAACCAGCAGAGGCGTGGGGCCATCCGATGCCTAACCAGCAGAGGCGTGTGGAGCCATCTGATGCCTAACCAGCAGAGGCGTGTGGGGCCATCCGATGCCAACCAGCAGAGGCGTATGGAGCCATCCGATACCTAACCAGCAGAGGCGTGGGGCCATCCGATGCCTAACCAGCAGAGGCGTGTGGGGCCATCCGATACCTAACCAGCAGAGGCGTGGGGCCATCCGATGCCTAACCAGCAGAGGCGTGGGGCCATCCGATACCTAACCAGCAGAGGCGTGTGGGGCCATCCGATGCCTAACCAGCAGAGGCGTGTGGGGCCATCCGATGCCTAACCAGCAGAGGCGTATGGGGCCATCCGATGCCTAACCAGCAGAGGCGTGGGGCCATCCGATGCCTAACCAGCAGAGGCGTGGGGCCATCCGATGCCTAACCAGCAGAGGCGTGGGGCCATCCGATGCCTAACCAGCAGAGGCGTGTGGGGCCATCCGATACCTAACCAGCACAGGCGTGGGGCCATCCGATACCTAACCAGCAGAGGCGTGTGGGGCCATCCGATACCTAACCAGCAGAGGCGTGTGGGGCCATCCGATGCCTAACCAGCAGAGGCGTGTGGGGCCATCCGATACCTAACCAGCACAGGCGTGGGGCCATCCGATGCCTAACCAGCAGAGGCGTGGGGCCATCCGATGCCTAACCAGCAGAGGCGTGTGGGGCCATCCGATACCTAACCAGCACAGGCGTGGGGCCATCCGATACCTAACCAGCAGAGGCGTGTGGGGCCATCCGATACCTAACCAGCAGAGGCGTGTGGGGCCATCCGATACCTAACCAGCAGAGGCGTGGGGCGATCCGATACCTAACCAGCAGAGGCGTGTGGGGCCATCCGATACCTAACCAGCAGAGGCGTGGGGCGATCCGATGCCTAACCAGCAGAGGCGTGTGGAGCCATCCGATACCTAACCAGCAGAGGCGTGTGGGGCCATCCGATGCCTAACCAGCAGGGGCGTGGGGCCATCCGATGCCTAACCAGCAGAGGCGTGTGGGGCCATCCGATACCTAACCAGCAGAGGCGTGTGGGGCCATCCGATGCCTAACCAGCAGAGGCGTGTGGAGCCATCTGATACCTAACCAGCAGAGGCGTGGGGCCATCCGATACCTAACCAGCAGAGGCGTGTGGGGCCATCCGATGCCTAACCAGCAGAGGCGTGTGGAGCCATCCGATGCCTAACCAGCAGAGGCGTGGGGCCATCCGATACCTAACCAGCAGAGGCGTGTGGGGCGATCCGATACCTAACCAGCAGAGGCGTGTGGAGCCATCCGATACCTAACCAGCAGAGGCGTGTGGGGCCATCCGATGCCTAACCAGCAGGGGCGTGGGGCCATCCGATGCCTAACCAGCAGAGGCGTGTGGGGCCATCCGATACCTAACCAGCAGAGGCGTGTGGGGCCATCCGATGCCTAACCAGCAGAGGCGTGTGGAGCCATCTGATACCTAACCAGCAGAGGCGTGGGGCCATCCGATACCTAACCAGCAGAGGCGTGTGGGGCCATCCGATGCCTAACCAGCAGAGGCGTGTGGAGCCATCCGATGCCTAACCAGCAGAGGCGTGGGGCCATCCGATGCCTAACCAGCAGAGGCGTGTGGGGACATCCGATACCTAACCAGCAGAGGCGTGTGGGGCCATCCGATGCCTAACCAGCAGAGGCGTGTGGGGCCATCTGATACCTAACCAGCAGAGGCGTATGGAGCCATCTGATGCCTAACCAGCACAGGCGTGTGGAGCCATCCGATACCTAACCAGCAGAGGCGTGTGGGGCCATCCGATGCCTAACCAGCAGGGGCGTGGGGCCATCCGATGCCTAACCAGCAGAGGCGTGTGGGGCCATCCGATACCTAACCAGCAGAGGCGTGTGGGGCCATCCGATGCCTAACCAGCAGAGGCGTGTGGGGCCATCCGATACCTACCCAGCACAGGCGTGGGGCCATCCGATACCTAACCAGCAGAGGCGTGTGGGGCCATCCGATGCCTAACCAGCAGGGGCGTGGGGCCATCCGATACCTAACCAGCAGAGGCGTGTGGGGCCATCCGATACCTAACCAGCAGAGGCGTGTGGGGCCATCCGATGCCTAACCAGCAGAGGCGTGTGGGGCCATCCGATACCTAACCAGCACAGGCGTGGGGCCATCCGATACCTAACCAGCAGAGGCGTGTGGGGCCATCCGATGCCTAACCAGCAGGGGCGTGGGGCCATCCGATGCCTAACCAGCAGAGGCGTGTGGGGCCATCCGATACCTAACCAGCAGAGGCGTGTGGGGCCATCCGATGCCTAACCAGCAGAGGCGTGTGGGGCCATCCGATACCTAACCAGCACAGGCGTGGGGCCATCCGATACCTAACCAGCAGAGGCGTGTGGGGCCATCCGATGCCTAACCAGCAGGGGCGTGGGGCCATCCGATGCCTAACCAGCAGAGGCGTGTGGGGCCATCCGATACCTAACCAGCAGAGGCGTGTGGGGCCATCCGATGCCTAACCAGCAGAGGCGTGTGGAGCCATCTGATACCTAACCAGCAGAGGCGTGGGGCCATCCGATACCTAACCAGCAGAGGCGTGTGGGGCCATCCGATGCCTAACCAGCAGAGGCGTGTGGGGCCATCCGATACCTAACCAGCAGAGGCGTGTGGGGCCATCCGATACCTAACCAGCAGAGGCGTGTGGGGCCATCCGATGCCTAACCAGCAGAGGCGTGTGGGGGCCATCCGATACCTAACCAGCACAGGCGTGGGGCCATCCGATACCTAACCAGCAGAGGCGTGTGGGGCCATCCGATGCCTAACCAGCAGGGGCGTGGGGCCATCCGATGCCTAACCAGCAGAGGCGTGTGGGGCCATCCGATACCTAACCAGCAGAGGCGTGTGGGGCCATCCGATGCCTAACCAGCAGAGGCGTGTGGGGCCATCCGATACCTAACCAGCAGAGGCGTGGGGCCATCCGATACCTAACCAGCAGAGGCGTGTGGGGCCATCCGATGCCTAACCAGCAGGGGCGTGGGGCCATCCGATGCCTAACCAGCAGAGGCGTGTGGGGCCATCCGATACCTAACCAGCAGAGGCGTGTGGGGCCATCCGATGCCTAACCAGCAGAGGCGTGTGGGAGCCATCTGATACCTAACCAGCAGAGGCGTGGGGCCATCCGATACCTAACCAGCAGAGGCGTGTGGGGCCATCCGATGCCTAACCAGCAGGAGGCGTGTGGGGCCATCCGATGCCTAACCAGCAGAGGCGTGTGGGGCCATCCGATACCTAACCAGCAGAGGCGTGTGGGGCCATCCGATGCCTAACCAGCAGAGGCGTGTGGGGCCATCCGATACCTAACCAGCACAGGCGTGGGGCCATCCGATACCTAACCAGCAGAGGCGTGTGGGGCCATCCGATGCCTAACCAGCAGGGGCGTGGGGCCATCCGATGCCTAACCAGCAGAGGCGTGTGGGGCCATCCGATACCTAACCAGCAGAGGCGTGTGGGGCCATCCGATGCCTAACCAGCAGAGGCGTGTGGGAGTACTCTGCGTTGATACCCCAGAAGGCGTGGGGCCATCCGATACCTAACCAGCAGAGGCGTGTGGGGCCATCCGATGCCTAACCAGCAGGGCGTGGGGCCATCCGATGCCTAACCAGCAGAGGCGTGTGGGCCATCCGATACAACCAGCAGAGGCGTGTGGGGCCATCCGTGCTAACCAGCAGAGGCGTGTGGGGGCCATCCGATACCTAACCAGCACAGGCGTGGGGCCATCCGATACCTAACCAGCAGAGGCGTGTGGGGCCATCCGATGCCTAACCAGCAGGGGCGTGGGGCCATCCGATGCCTAACCAGCAGAGGCGTGTGGGGCCATCCGATACCTAACCAGCAGAGGCGTGTGGGCCATCCGATGCCTAACCAGCAGAGGCGTGTGGAGCCATCTGATACCTAACCAGCAGAGGCGTGGGGCCATCCGATACCTAACCAGCAGAGGCGTGTGGGGCCATCCGATGCCTAACCAGCAGAGGCGTGTGGAGCCATCCGATGCCTAACCAGCAGAGGCGTGGGGCCATCCGATGCCTAACCAGCAGAGGCGTGTGGGGACATCCGATACCTAACCAGCAGAGGCGTGTGGGGCCATCCGATGCCTAACCAGCAGAGGCGTGTGGGGCCATCTGATACCTAACCAGCAGAGGCGTATGGAGCCATCTGATGCCTAACCAGCACAGGCGTGTGGAGCCATCCGATACCTAACCAGCAGAGGCGTGTGGGGCCATCCGATGCCTAACCAGCAGGGGCGTGGGGCCATCCGATGCCTAACCAGCAGAGGCGTGTGGGGCCATCCGATACCTAACCAGCAGAGGCGTGTGGGGCCATCCGATGCCTAACCAGCAGAGGCGTGTGGAGCCATCTGATACCTAACCAGCAGAGGCGTGGGGCCATCCGATACCTAACCAGCAGAGGCGTGTGGGGCCATCCGATGCCTAACCAGCAGAGGCGTGTGGAGCCATCCGATGCCTAACCAGCAGAGGCGTGGGGCCATCCGATGCCTAACCAGCAGAGGCGTGTGGAGCCATCTGATACCTAACCAGCAGAGGCGTGTGGGGCCATCCGATGCCTAACCAGCAGAGGCGTGTGGGGCCATCTGATACCTAACCAGCAGAGGCGTATGGAGCCATCTGATGCCTAACCAGCACAGGCGTGTGGAGCCATCCGATACCTAACCAGCAGAGGCGTGTGGGGCCATCCGATGCCTAACCAGCAGGGGCGTGGGGCCATCCGATGCCTAACCAGCAGAGGCGTGTGGGGCCATCCGATACCTAACCAGCAGAGGCGTGTGGGGCCATCCGATGCCTAACCAGCAGAGGCGTGTGGGGCCATCCGATACCTAACCAGCACAGGCGTGGGGCCATCCGATACCTAACCAGCAGAGGCGTGGGGCCATCCGATACCTAACCAGCAGAGGCGTGTGGGGCCATCCGATGCCTAACCAGCACAGGCGTGGGGCCATCCGGTGCCTAACCAGCAGAGGCGTGTGGGGCCATCCGATACCTAACCAGCACAGGGGTGGGGCCATCCGATGCCTAACCAGCAGGGGCGTGGGGCCATCCGATGCCTAACCAGCAGAGGCGTGGGGCCATCCGATGCCGTGGCAAGGACCAGGAGAGGGCGTACTTTGCAGCCCACAAGCTTTGACTCCGCAGATCCAGCGGTTCTTCTTATGCGCACACATGCGTGCTGTTAAAACGTGGACTGCTGTAGCTCACTGCTTTGCGCATAATTAATTGTGTATATTGAGCTTCATAGTCTGAAAGTGGCTGGCACGCCCATCGGGGCCCGAACTCAGAATCACACTCGAATTCAGAATCCCACTCGAAGATCATTTTGGTCTGGAGCCACTGTTCCATTACCACCTCGTATATGCCGGGTATGAGTACCACACAACACATCATTTTGTTCAAAAAGTTTAAAAAAATAAATATTCTCTTTCCATCTGCACCTCATTCTCACTCTTATCGGCCATTGTAGCACATCAGTAATCATGATGAAAAGATTATAGGATGCCATGGGATGTACTTCGAAGTACGAAGTATGAGTATCATAACGATGGCGCTATTATCCCACTGTGACCAATAGCATAATTGTTTAACTAACTTTATATATTAAAGAATTCCAGAATTGCCTATCCAAATGCCGGGCTAGCTCAGTCGGTAGAGCGTTAGGCTCTTAACCTAATGGTCGTGGGTTCGAGCCCCACGTTCGGTGATAGAATCCAGCATTCAAGCACTTTTACATTTTTCCACTCGGAAATTCTCGAACCAGCCCAGAGTGAGTATTTGTCGTCCTAGCCAAATTTTCCTCTCTACGATACCACTCTACGATGCTGTAAGATACTCGTGATTTAAGCTAGAAGAACAACAGGGCATCTGACCAGAGGTATCTTTCTTGTATCGACCGATTAATTTTCATTTTGAGCGTGCAGAAGAACGTTTGATTGGATACTTGTAACCTAGTTCCTCGAAGTACGTTGCAGGCGACACAACCTTGCAACCTTGTAACCTTGAAATATTGAAATCTCGATTGTACATTTCTAGTGTTTGGTGCTTTTAAAAAGCACTGCCTTTCAAGGACCCCACTCACTACTGGTGTGAAATATTTGTACGAACATGACTAATGTATCTATGGAAGATAGTTACACGAGTCAAATCTTTGTCATCCCAAGCCCCCCTCCTCAAAACGCCCAGGAACCTAATCAAACTGGAACAATAACAGAACCTGGCAGTGAGTTGGCCGACAGAATTCGAAAGCTAGCTACATATGTTATTCGTAATGGCCCGAGTTTTGAAGAGATGGTGAGACAAAAAGAATCTAACAATCCAGATTTTCGCTTTCTTCTCAGATCGTCGTCGCCAGCATCCGGGAACACAACTGCAGAGGCTGCAGATGTTATCCAGGGACGTCTGTACTATGGATGGCAACTTTACACGCTTCAACACCAGTTGTCCCCTGATAGAGTTGCTGCTCTTGAGCAGGAGTACAGTGCAAAGGTACTGCAGTGTTTTCCAGGATCCCTGGAGCTGCTGCCGGAGGACCAAGAGGAATTGCGCTCGCTGCTGCGGCGGAATACTGGGTCCAAAGACGCCATTAAGTCGTTGCGAAAGTGGTGCCTAGACCGAGCACACTCACTGGTACACATCGGCGCAGTCGTCAAAGCCTTCATATGCACCGAACTGCAACCACAACAGCAGCAGCAGCCATCTGGCGACGAAGCATTTACTCATGTGCTGCATACATTATACGCGGTCAATGATATCTTATACAACAGTTACAGCACTGATAAAAGCAGTAGCAGCAAGGTAGATGCGAATGGTGTCAATGCACAACCCACAGTGGTGCGACCAGTGCTCACTGTATATGGGACCTATACGAGAATATGCCAGCCTGAGCCAGCTGAGCACAGCCAGCACCCACCTGGCGGAGACGCAACATCTCCCAGCTCATCGTCTCACATGCCAGCTGTTGATGCTGCCAAGTGCCTGCTGCCGCACCTTCCAGCGATTTTCGTGAGTTGTCGAGAGGTGGCCTCCGTGGCCCAGCTGCCCGCAGATCGGCTCGGGAAGGTGACCCGCCTACTGCAGCTGTGGAGCAGCAAGGGATTCATAGCCGCCGACGTAGCTGAGGCGCTGAAGGAGCTGGTACTGCTGCCCTCTCCTGCCCCTTCCTCCAGCAGTAATACGTCTGATACCGCTAATGCTGAAAGCAGTGCACTTGCTCTGAGCTCGGAACATAGAGAGACATTGCGACGCATTGCACTGCTGCCGCCACTAACCAGACCCTTCTTCATCCTGACTCGCAAAACCCCTGCTACCCCTGCTACCCCTTCCGCCCCTTCCGCCCCTGGAACAGCACCCCCTTCTGTTTTCCATCAGATCCAATTGATCCAGCAACAAGTTTTGAGACAACAGCAGCAGCAGGGTGGTGGTATGGCGCCCCCTCCCCAGCAGCAGGGTAGCGGTATGGCTATGGCTACCCAGCAGCAGGGTGGTGGTATTTCTATGGCTCCCCCACCTCCGCCGCTACCCCTCCCACCATTCCCTGTAACCGGCCCCCCTCCTTCTAGCCTGCCTCCACCGCCCCCGCACACATTGCAGGGGCCACTTCAGACCCAGGGGGGCAGTGTAGGACAGTGGGGCTTAGTGGGTGCTCCCATACCACCTCTTCCTCCTCACCCCAGCAGCGTGCTTCCTCCTCAACCAGGGACTGCAGCAGCAGCTGCTGCACAGATGGCGGCAGCTGCTGCAATTGCAGCAAAACTCCATCCCACAGCCACACCCCAGACCCACAGCACCCACCAGTTCATGCCACATATTCCATCACACGTGCCCCCCGTGGCAACCCCCAAGAAGCTGGATCTGGCGGATGTAGCTGTGGGCGCGATGGCAAACATGGTGCGTGCGGCCAAGCGATCTGGCGAGGTACGACACACCCCTGTCCACACCACAGCACACACCCATTCCTACATTCATATACACCACCACCGCCACCACCACCGCCACCACCACCATCACCACTACCATCATCACTACCATCATCACTACCATCATCACCATCACCATCATCATCATCACCATCACCATAATGATCATCATAATCACCATAATCATCACCATCATCATCATCATCATCATCATCACCACCACTACCATCATCACTACCATCATCACTACCATCATCACCATCACCATAATCATCACCATCACCATAATCATCATCATCATCAGCAGCATCATCATCATCACCATCACCATCACCATCATCATCATCATCATCATCATAATTATCATTATCATAATCATCATAATCATCCCAAGCAGCATAATCATCATCATCATCTTCATCATCACCACTACCATCATCACTACCATCATCACTACCATCATCACTACCATCACCATCACCATAATAATCATCATCATCTTATCATCACCACTACCATCATCACCATCACCATCACCATCACCATCACCATAATAATCATCATCATCTTATCATCATCATCACCAGCACCACCACTACCATCATCACTACCATCATCATCACCATCATCATCATCATCATCATCATCATCACCATCATCATTATAATCATAATCATCATCATCATCATCATCATCATCATCATCATAATCATTATCATTATCATCACCATAATCAACATCATCATCATCATCATCATCATCATCATCACCACTACCATCATCATCATCATCATCATCATCATAATCATTATCATCATCATCACCATAATCATCATAATCATCATCATCATCATCACCATAATTATCATCATAATCACCATAATCATCACCATCATCATCATCATCATCACCACTACCATCATCACTACCATCATCACTACCATCATCACCATAATCATCACCATCACCATAATCATCATCATCATCAGCAGCATCATCATCATCACCATCACCATCACCATCATCATCATCATCATCATCATAATTATCATTATCATAATCATCATAATCATCCCAGCAGCATAATCATCATCATCATCTTCATCATCACCACTACCATCATCACTACCATCATCACTACCATCATCACTACCATCACCATCACCATAATAATCATCATCATCTTATCATCACCACTACCATCATCACCATCACCATCACCATCACCATCACCATAATAATCATCATCATCTTATCATCATCATCACCAGCACCACCACTACCATCATCACTACCATCATCATCACCATCATCATCATCATCATCATCATCATCACCATCATCATTATAATCATAATCATCATCATCATCATCATCATCATCATCATCATCATAATCATTATCATTATCATCACCATAATCAACATCATCATCATCATCATCATCATCATCACCACTACCATCATCATCATCATCATCATCATCATAATCATTATCATCATCATCACCATAATCATCATAATCATCATCATCATCATCACCATAATTATCATCATAATCACCATAATCATCACCATCATCATCATCATCATCACCACTACCATCATCACTACCATCATCACTACCATCATCACCATAATCATCACCATCACCATAATCATCATCATCATCAGCAGCATCATCATCATCACCATCACCATCACCATCATCATCATCATCATAATTATCATTATCATAATCATCATAATCATCCCAGCAGCATAATCATCATCATCATCATCATCATCACCACTACCATCATCATTACCATCATCACTACCATCATCACTACCATCACCATCACCATAATAATCATCATCATCTTATCATCACCACTACCATCATCACCATCACCATCACCATCACCATAATAATCATCATCATCTTATCATCATCATCACCAGCACCACCACTACCATCATCACTACCATCATCATCACCATCATCATCATCATCATCACCATCATCATTATAATCATCATCATCATCATCATCATCATCATCATCATCATCATCATCATCATCATCATCATCATCATCATCATCATCATCATTACCTCGGGATTATTCGCGTAAATATATTTTTTTGCAAAGTAAAATGTACATGCAAAATATTAATATTTTATTGAATTTATTCCTGTGCATTTATTCCTGTGTTCTATTTATCTATGTATTTCGAAGGTGAAAGTTTACACTCCTTTGCAGTTAACCACCCCTGCTCAGCTGGCCACGCCCTATATCGAGCCCGGTAGACTGGAGGCCCGCGTAGCCGAGTTCTACCGCAATGTTGAACTTGTTTTCAACCCCGAGGCAGCTGCTGCCGCTGCCGCTGCAGTTGAAGCTGAAAAAGCGGCAGCAGCGTCGACTGCCACCAAGAGCAGGAAAGGGCAGGAAAGGGGGTGCTGCAGCTGAAGCTTCTGGTGCCTCCACTCGGTACCCTATTGGCAAGGGATCTGATGCAGCGCCTTCCTCGTCCTCCGCAGTAGGTAGCGTTGGGGCTGGAGCTGCTTCTCTTGAGGCTGCGGCGGCGCAGGTGTTGTACGGGGAGCAGGAGGAAGGCTGGGAGCGCTACGTGCCGGGCTACGAGGAGGAGAAAGCGCGCACTGCAGCCGCACTCGCCGCCGCCGCCGGGCTGGCCCCCGACACTGCTCTTGACCAAGGCACCAGTGATAGTGCCGGTGGCGGCGGCAAACGTCAGAGGGGACGAGACCGTGATCGGGGGGATCGGGGGGATCGGGGGGATGGTACGGAGGGAGGAGGAATGTATGGCAGCCGGAAGTACGCACGCTTGGCTGGGGCCGAAGGGGACCACCAGCACCAGCACCAGCAGCAGGATGGGGGTCAGGATCAGAGTATTGCAGAGGACAATGTGGGGCACCAACTGCTCAAGAATTTGGGCTGGCAACAGGGCCGCGGGTTGGGTGCAGAAAAGTCAGGTACTGTGTACAAGGCACACCTAGCAGTTGAGTGCTGGCTGCCTCTCCATCTAAACTTCTCTCTCAACTCCCTCCCTATTCATCTCCCTCTCCTTCACTCTAACTCCCGTTATTTTGGAGTGGATTGTTAATGAATGAATGAACGAATGAATGAATAAAATTTTTGTCCTTCCCAGGCATAGTGGAGCCTATCAGTGGGGATAGGGCTGGCAAGACCAGTCGGGATGACCGCGCTGGTGTAGGATCAGCTTCCACTGATACTGGTACTGCCAGCAATAGCCGCGCTCAGCAAATGTACGCTCGCTACCGGTGCAGTGACCCCACTGCAGAATAGACACAGCCAAGGGCGTAATTGGCAATGACCGGAAGTTAGTCTGAATAAATTGTGATAATGATCAAAATATTTTTCGACATACTTAGTCGTTCATACTACTGTAACCAAAAGCACTCCTGCAGAGAACACTACCGTTGCTACTGCTGCTGCTGCTGCTGCTGCTGCTGTTGTTGTTGTAACTGACTGACTCTGTCTGTCTGCCTGCCTACCTTTCTGTCTGCCTGCCAGTGCCTGCCTAGTATGCCTCCCTCCTTGGTAGTATACGAGTTACATGGGCACCTCTATAGAGAATAATTGTATCATTTATGTTGGGATTAGATTCTGGGATAAGCACCCCTTCGAGTGCTCTTTGCGCTTGCCCACATGAGCATGGTGGGAGATTCTTTCCACAACCATGGAGTCTGTCTCCAAAGCCGACGGATCAGGCTCAGGCCTCAAAACTTGATGTAGTCATTGTTTTCAAATCCCGCCACCAGAACATCCATTTTTTCCAGTACACTGGGACGAATAAGTGTTACCCAGTAAGTTACTGTGGGTGGTTGATGATACAGTAAGCTTACTTCAAAGCAATAAATACTGTAATACCAGCAGCAATATTTATACAGTAAATTTACTTTCGAATTAAAATTATTTTACTTATGCGGAGATCCCAGGATCCCAGTGTTGAGTAGAATGGAAGTAACCGGATGAACTGGATGCTATGTCGGGTACCGCTTGGGATTTCTCAGAATGATGAAACTAAACTTGTTGACCGTAGATACAAAGGAAGCAATTAATAACTCAGTCGCGAACACTTGTGTCCAATCTCTCTTCTTGTACAGCAACAACCAAACAACGGATTATGGCTGTGTTTAAGAAACACAGATTGGTTTTGCAATTTGTACAAGGCTATAGAATAATATGGTTATGAAGATTCGACTCGAACAATGCAAAGAGAAACAAAAAAGAATTCTTACATCGTCGATTATGTATTGAATTATTGCTCGTGCGGAGCAGCAGCTCAACAGCTATTCAAGGCTTTACATGTCACACATCATATCGTAGATTGCATTTGTTGCATATCTGATATTCAAGGCTTTACATGTCACACATCATATCGTAGATTACATTTGTTGCATATCTGATATTCAAGGCTTTACATGTCACACATCATATCGTAGATTACATTTGTTGCATATCTGATATTCAAGGCTTTACATGTCACACATCATATCGTAGATTACATTTGTTTCACACAATAAACTTTAAACCCAACGAGTTCTAGCTTTACCCAAAGCATACTTTATGGGGTTATACAGTAGAATTCCAGATGTTCAGCAAAACATCTCAACCGAGTTAAATCCTTATGACTGGTAAGGCTA
>CAXIWF010001434.1:0-21137 GCA_964036045.1 Eutreptiella sp. 'Long Island Sound 2002' | reverse complement strand
GTCATCAAAATAACTATGATAACCACTCACACTCAACATCACTCTCTCCGCCAAAAATTGGAGCAGCACAATCAGTAGCAAAGGTAGCAATAAAATCAAAGCTGGGGCCTCTGTCTCTTTGGTGGCCTACACTAGATAGCATACGGTTCACTACTGTGCAAGGCCAACACATGCTCAACTACCAGCTAATCTACCAAAGGGGGAATCCACCCAGTTAAACATCATCGTCATGTTCAAAACCATTATTTATTATAGCAACTTATTATCGCTGATTATAATAATGATAATAACAATAATAATTATTATAATTAGCAACTGACTCAATATTCCCCAAGTGCACCCACTCACCGCCTTGGCTTCGTGGTGCGTGCGTGGGTCCTGGCGCTCCAGGTTGTCGCTCATGGTGCTGGGCCAGAGCACCGCGCGGCCGCGCTTGGGAGTCACCGCCACACCGCCCGAGCCCAGCCGCGGGAAGTTCGTCTCTCCACCCTCCTCCACGTCGGACAAGTAAAGGTAGAATGTCAAGATACGCGGCCCACAAGATAAAGCATTCTGGCGCCTAGCATCATTAACATCAACATAATCGGCATCAGAGTCAGGCCCCGTTCCAATGGTATATATTTTGGCTGTAAGTGTTACTCCTGGAAAATGGTTATGACCTTTCAATTTATCAGTCAGCTATCATCATAGTTCAGATGGAATGCTCCCGAATCAAAAATCAATATGGAGCACGATGCGCTCTGATCATAACACTTTCATATTACGTTGAGTGGGGCTTTGCAACAGTAGTTCAGTCCGGCTGAAATGGTCTTACATGCCCATGTCGTGGTGCACGTTATATTTCTGGCCAATGTCGTACTGCAGGACCTGGAAGGACTCGTAGTGACTGCGCGGGATGCGCGTCACCTCCTCGATCTTCTGCATCACGCGCTGCACGTGCGGGTTGCTCTCGCAGCGATGCCGGCACCACGCATTGGAGCTCGTGCGACCCTGTAGAGCAGACAGGGCACAAACGGAGAGCAGCAGCAAGATCAAAAGACAGGGCAGTGAGTTGGAAACATTTTAATGGTAACAGCAAAATACATTAACATGACATAAATAGTGTCGATTTTATAGCACAACCATGCCGTGGTCAAATCTATACATGATATCCGAGAGAAATCGTCGGGCTTTCTGAATCCATAAACATTGCCAACGTCTCGGACCTGAGATATTGTTCTACCCGCCTCTCCGAACTCATTAGTAGAGCCAGTGTCTGTAGACCGCTCCCAGGTGCCTAATTGAATATTTCAAGACCAAGGCCAACGAGAGAGTGATGAACTTGTTTGGTTTCAACGTACCGTGCGAGGGGGACACACAAAGAGAGAGAGAGAGAGAGTTCTGCCTTCATAATCATCCATCGACTCTACTTCAACAAATATACACGACAAAACACAAACCTTCTACTGTATTTATAAGAGCATCTGCCTCCTCCTCGGTTAAGAAGTCATCAAACTGTACCAACCAAGGTGAAGTGGAATGGACGGTGACTTTGTATTTGGAGGAGAAGTCTTTCTCAATATCACTGAAAATGGCTTCCATATCTCCAGGGCGGTAGATTGGATCTGTGCTGATATTGAGGAAGTTTCGATCACATCGAATCTTCGGGTCACGCAGATCGCAGGCTGCGCATGAATGTGGGCAGTTGACGATCATCCATCCAGGATTATTATCACATTCGCCTTGTTTAGCGAAAAGTGGACAACGGTCGCTACGATCTTCACAATGAGTCCTGGAAACCTCAGGGGGGCGACCAAACTGGTTAGCTGTATACAACGAAATTTAATATTTTCAAATGTAAGTTATATCTTACAAAGTCTATATCTTACAAAGTTATATCTTAATATTTTCTATTTCAAAGTCTTATATTGCACAAAGTCAATAATTTCACTGAGCGATCTAACCTCCTTTTGCCACCTTAATATTCTCGCTAACACAAACTCCCGTACCATCATCAATGCATTGGCCTGTTTCTGTTGACACAGTGCACTGAAACTGAATTGTGCAGAGCCAAAAGATGGCAAATTTAAACGACAACGCTGCCAACTTAATGCAAAGCATAGTCGAGAAAATTATACTTTTATGTCACTGTTCACGTTTAGGGTCTAACCACTAACCAAACGAACCGCCAGTTTTATTGTTTAGATGCTTTCTGCTGGAATGCTTTACCCGGTAAAATTCACGGATAAAAGACCTTCTTCGGACCTTCCGAAGATGGGTTCCGCCGTGCTCAGTTTGCGAGGGTTGAACTTCAACATGATGAAAAACTCAAGTTCGAGGCAATTAACTTGCCTGAAAATTACCAGCAGCAAGTCGGACTTGCTGTTAAAAGTCCCACTGCTAGGAATCTCAGAGCAGAGAAAGAATCAATCACTTTATGGTTTAATAACGGTGAGTACGTATGTAAGGGCAAGTTGTATATGCTGTAGTTACACGTGCCCTGCTGCATCTTCCGCAGGCTACAGCTTCTGTTTTGTTTTAAAAACCAAATTCAGCTCGGCATGGATAATGAGCTTTTAATCGCACTCATTGTCATGTGGGTTGCCAGTAGCACGGCCCTAGTGATTTTTGTAAAAATGCTTTATGTCAACGATGGGGAGGCTTTTCATCCACACTGTGTTGATGTGGAACACCGACATGGCACGTTTCTTGTTGTCAACTCTAAAACAGTATGTAAAAAAGACTTTGCAATCAAATCAATCAGCTCGTTTGTGGCTCCTAGGGGCTCTTCAAGCTCGAAGCACTTTACAGTAATGTGTGTGACTGTCAGTATAGCTGGTGTGCTGGGAACAATACGTTGGTACTACGTTGGTGATGCTTCATTTTTGGAGATGTGTCTTTCTGTTGTTGGTTATGGTGCAGTAATGTTGCTGGCTGGCTTCGAGCTTGACGCCAGCAACTCTGCTTATCTTGAGGATAAACTTATCGTCACTGGATGGCTCATCGAACGATTGATATCAATTGATTCCAATTTAGAACTTCCATTCAAAGTACAGCCAAGTGATAATCGATTTTTAGAGTTTATTCGAAATTCCCCAGAAATTTATCATCTCTACGAAGAAGATAAGGTTTTAATCAGCCAGACAAAAGCTAAGCGGGTTCAGATGTGGAATTATCACCCTCTGTGGAGTAGCATGCATATGCTCGGTGCTATCGCTTACGTCACGCTCATTCCCACCGCGGTGATTTTGAACGACCTGGCGGAAGAGAAGGTTGCGTACATTACTGGCTTGACCTTCGTGGTGTTTTCTTTCATGGGCATGTTGACGGGTAACTACTGCCCGATACCCGACTACTTGAAGTGCTGGGTGATAACCTGGAACCCTTTCGTCCGCGAGCCCCGATTCATGATGAAGCTCAAAAGGGTAAGGTTTTTGAGTAAGGGTATCATTGATTTAAACCTGCCACCTCAATAAGTTTAGATGGAATGTTTAAATCATTGATACAAGTAGTATCAAAATAATCTGTGATGCATACTCAGTGAACCTCGCCCTGAGAGCTACCCGGTGGAGGTATATGCGCCACTGGATAGGGAGCTTCCATAAAGAGCGATACGAATCAACCACGATATTTGTATGGCCAACTAGTAACCAACTCTATACTATGTTTCATGTTTTCCAAATTTCACAGTCCATCGAACGCTACCTTCAAAACCCCAGTCTGGCCGCTGAATCAACTCCCAGCCCCACTGCCAGCCCAACTCTTTCGAAAAGACACAAGACGTCTGTCAGGATGTCTCCAAGCACACACACGGTGACCATGTTTAAACCAGTCAGTCACGGCACAGGAGTTGTCGGGATCGGAAGAAGCTATGAAAGGTGTGGGCGTAGCCACAGCCCGAGCTCCACCAGTGGCAGCGGCAGTGAGGACTCCGGCGACCCCACAGCAGTTCCAAGTAACCACAGTGAGAAGCAACGACGACAGCGGCGGAGGCAGGAGCGTAAGGAAATGCTGGCGGCGGATAAGGCGCTGGAGGGTAACATGCTCCTGCAGTATGCACGCCGAGAGCCACTGCAGTACCTGCGTCTTGTGAGCCAGGTGATGGTGCTCACGGAGACCGTGGCGATCCTGACACCTAGCGTGGCCATGGGGCTGCAGTGGATGACCGCCCTCTGCCACCATGACCCGCCGCTGATCGCAATCATCGACCTCATCAGCATGATCTTCCACTGTCTCACCTCGGCAGGCACCGACTGCACCACCGCGCACTCCGCATACTTCTCCAGCTGCATTCTCAGAAACACCCCTGCTGCTGTAGGGCCACATATATAGAACTATTATTTAATAAGTGCTTTCCCCGTGCGCGGATACCGAACCTTGGGCGACTGCCCGCCTGTAGTCCATTGCTTGCATATACAGTCATCTTCTACCGGTAATAGGATTGATAATTACATGGTGCTAATGCTGAAGCTATATTAATGCTGCGGCTCTTTGCAAGGGTAAATAATACTAATATTTTCAGATTTTTATTTAGAATTAATGATTTAAGCTTGGAGATTACGGGGCGATCGTATGGAAGCTTTTTAGCAAACGTTAGCGAAAATTGAAAGTAGAGTAATCGTTAACAACCAAAACTAATCCATAGATAATTTAATTTTTCTTGTGAATTCCCAGAGACATATTCCAAAGGCCATTAAGAATGCACAGTACACCAAAAATAGCACCACCAGCTGCAACACCGAAGAAAACCTTGTCTCCAGGCTCTTTCAAGTACGTAGGGTTCTCGGCACCTGAATATGAATATGAAAAGTACACGTGCGAATATCACAATCATTTTCAAAACCAAAAAGACACCGCCGCGTTATAAAAGATGAGAAAAAGAAGAAAAAAAGAGTGTGGAGAAAATAATTGAACACCAACTCAAGCACCTACCAGCGGTTGGGTTGGTGTAGTATTTAGATCTTGTCTCATGAATCGTATTCTTTGTCTCGAAGATGTTGGACATGTTTCGTCGTTGCCCATAGGCAGCGAGTCTTCTGGCCACTCGTAATCCGTGCATTTTTATAGTTTGACAAGAAGGGGAACAAGAAAAGGCAACTGATTTGACTTTAATAGAAGTAATAGCTCGCACATTACTGGTAAATTACATCATGTAATTTACCATGATGCCGGTAAACCAAGCAGGCATCAAAAAAAGAACGCGATTTCTGGATAGTGGAAATTAAATTAGCGTGTATATCGTAGCAAATATATCGAAGACGTATATAATAAAAAGAGTAATCATAGATAGGCTTTTAATAATATTATTCGATTAATATTGAGATTTTAAAGATTAAAACCCTTGATCGAGGAAACAAACGAACGCGCCGCGTTTTCGCCTATTGGGATTATGAAACTGCTGCTGATCCGCTACTCCAGTGCCAGGAGTACCGTACAGTACTCCTGTAGTACAGCAGTAACTTACTGTAGTTTTTGAAAAACTTATAACAAGTTAGTTATGACTGAGCAAACTTTAAAATTACCCGCAGATATCACATGGACAAATAATGATCGCTATTTGCTCTGTACATCGAGTGACAGCCACTTAACTATTTGCCCCAAAGCTATTGGCGTAGATAGTACAAGTACCGATAATACATATTTAATTATATAAAGTTGCATAAAGTAGTTGACTCTTCAGGTGCTGGGTAGTCATGCCACTCTACCAGGTCGATCTAAACACACTGGAGAGTTTCTCCTTCCTTTTCAAGAGTCTTTGGTCGGCAGATATTGTTCGAAAACCAGGAATAAACATCGTCGACACTATTATATTTCAAGATGGGGAGCCTATTCAGTGGCTGTTTACATCGGATAAAACAGGGGTAAGCTATTTTAGTGTAGAGCATTAGAAATATGAAGAATGTTTGATTGTTTTTTTTCAGACTATGATCAATAATACTATGGCACTCATATGTTATTTCACTCTGTTGATAGGAAGTGCTGAAGAAGAAGCAGGAGAGGCTTGCGACAAGCAGCGAGCTGGTGCGCGTCATTAAAAACAGGTCTCGAGCGCTACGCGGATTTAAGGAACTGAAACTGAAAAGCAAGATTGCGACCGTGTGGTACCTCGAGTCAGGCCGAAAGATATCTTCGTACCTTGTAGACGAAGCTGAGCTCACGGCTTTGTTGCACAATCATTTGGCTGAGATCCTTTGCATCCAGGTTTTCATGGGTGGATATTACTTGAAGGGTAATGGCATTTTTGAGCATCGAATGTTCCTCCAGACTGATGGGACTTCTAAGCATGAAACATTTGAGATGATTGACCCGATTACATCGCAGCCTCAGTCAATGTTCACCAACAACTGCGAAAAGCTGGCGATCACGGAGCAGCAGCACTCGATAGCAACTGCACTCTGCAAGTATCTCAATAAACACATCAACTTCATGACCTCCGCCAACGTATCACAGATAGTGCTTCAAGTTGTGTTTAACTCTTCCTGGGTTCCCTACTTGGTGTCTTCGCGCAAAGTGATGTTGGAAGATGCCCCAGAGGAGTTCCTCCATCGCAGAGAAGAGCTGATCTTCCCTGCCGGACGCGCGCCGCAACTGCCCTGCTTCAACCCAAACTCTCTTCTACTACCTATGACATGGACCGAGTATTCACTCCCTAAGAAGTTTGGAAATAGAGCTTCTGCCCCTGGCGACGGTGTGGGTGGTGGCGGCGGGGGAGGTGGTAACGGTACTGAGAGAAGGGGGAAAGTTAAACAGCACGATCTGCAGCCCCACTCGCATGTCCAACCTCGCGAGTACTCACAGCCTGGTGCACAGCCACTCTATCTGGATCTGGCTGATGGTATTGATGGTGCTGCGGGGGACGCAGGGGATGTAGGGGGCGTCGAGTGCGGGCCCCCTACTCGAGTATCAGTGCTCACGACAGACTCGGGCATACTGGCTCTAGAGAGAGGCGGGGCAGATAAGAACGGCTTAGGTAGAAGGGGATTCGAAGAGCACGTCGGCGTGCATATTGATCATCTTGATCGTGCTTCGCAAGATGGACAAACTGCTGATGGTACAACTCAAAACATGAACCGCGCAAACACTTGGACAGGCGAAGTAGAGGACGCGGTGGTAGAGGACGCCGTGCCGTTCTCCCCCTCTGTCCCGCGCAGCACGACCCGAGGATCGGTGAGACAGATGCAGACACGTCGTAGAAGCAACGCACAGGCGGCGCCGTGCAGTGCACCAGCAGCACCCAACGCAGCCGCTGTCGTCGCCACTGCCCGTGCTGCCGGCGCAGACACCATCCGGCTGAAGTCCGGGCCCAGCCCTGGGCACTTTAGCAAGCCTGCTGGTCCTGCTGTTTGTGGTGGTGGCGGACAAGTGCTGCGTGTGCCCATGCCGGACTTGAGTCGTGGAGCCACTCCCGGAGATCTCGGGCAGGAGATCCTGTACGCCGGGGTGGACCTGGCAGCTGCGAGCAGTGAGGCTGCTGCGGTGGTGGCGCGCACCAAGCCCAAGCCCAAGAAAGTGGCTGAGCGCCTCACCGCCGCCCAGGCCAGCAGCCCCTACGCCCTTTACCGCCCCGCTTCTGCGTCCTCGCTGGCCACGCTGCGAGCGCTGTCCCGCCGCAACAATCAAGCCGTCGACGACCTGCAGCTTCGCGGCGGCGCTGCGTCTTTTTCTGCTGCGAGTCTGCTGCGCGACCTGGACGCCGCGCCCCAGCATCAGGGAGAGAAAGCAGAAAAGGGAGAGATGGACAGCACCCGCAGTAACCCAGCTGCCTCGAAGCGGGACCAGCTGGATCTGGAGGAGCTGCTAGACGGGGACGCAGTGACGGGGAGGTTCTCCACGGCAGTTTCTGAGGATGGTTTGGACCCCGATGGGGAGGCGGAGGGGTTGACTGCGGAGGAGCTGCGGGCAGTGCGGGCGACCAGTGAGGCAGTGGGGAGCTTCTATCGCGATGGACCGGGTGAGCGGGATGAGCACGGTGGCGTTCGCCGCTTTGAGACGCACACCGAGGCGTCCGCCTTCCGCACCTCATTCTACAGCAGCCGCATCCGCGACGACCACTTCCTGATGAAGGAGCACGAGAAAGTGCTAGGCAGCCGCAGGCCTATCAGCGCCCCGCACCCTCAACCGCACTCCGCAGCCTCCAGTGCCAGTCCCAGTGCCAGTGTCGGCCGCACCCTTCACAGCCGCACTGCCGGTCAGGACCTCTTCTCTACTGCTGCCAGTGCCGCCGCCACTGCCGTCTCAGCCGCGGCCACTGCTGCCACTGCGGCGGCTTCTTCAGCTAAGTTCAGCAGCAGCTACAAGTTCCTTGCCCCTGAGCTGCAGCCGCCCCCCGCCAATGGTGCCGGAGGGGGAGATGTGGAGGGAAGAGATGGGAAGTTTGTCTTCAGCAGACAGCTACCTTCCGCTGACAAGCGTGGCTTCAGCTTCAACAAGGCGCTGCCGCTCAGCAGCTGCAAATGCTTTGGCAGTTACTGCGCATTCGGGCGCAGAGCAATGGTAGGGCTGCTCTGAATCCTGCATGCTCAGTTGGGTCTTGCTGTGGCATCCTTAAGATCTTATGGGATTAACTAGCTGTTTTCATCACTTCTTATAATGCAAGTTTTTTGTTTTGATAAAATTTAGTACAAATTATCGTTACCCTCCTCTCTGCAAGCAGGCTGCTGCCGCCGGAGTGTTGCCGGCCGAGACTAGAACTAGTACTGGTACTGGAACCGGAGGGAATGGAGCAGCGAGAGTCGAAGAATCGAGCTTTGAGCACGCGCACAAGATCGCGTACAAGTCGATTCTACTGGCCAAGGCCGAGACGCGCTTCCTGGATGGCGCCGCCCTAGACGACAATATCGAGTCCCTGCTAGACCAAATCAACCTCACCAAAATCACGGTAAGAGCAGACTAAGGCAGAGCAGTGAAGTTCATACTACAACAGATCAGATATACTATGGCAATTATATTTTGTTACTACTTCTTTATTCTGTTTTCCGTGATTGTGTAGTATTTTGCTTGCTGCTGCAATTAATGTTGTTTCTTTTCCTCTTGACTCCTCCTCCTTCTCCTCCTTCTATCTGCCCGGTGGTCTTTCTTTTCTTACACCCTCCCTCTCCGATCGGATTCAAAGTCCGAGCAGCTGTACACGTACTTCGTGCGGCGCCACTTGAACCGCGTGGCGCTGCGCTGCCAGGAGGAGGCGCGCCGCATATCCTTCAACGGAGAGCAGTCTCCCTTCGCACTCTGGGCCGACCTCAACGCTGTGTATCGAAGACTGGTGCGTGCTTCACCTCACCAGCAGCGCCCTCCATACCCCCCGCCCCCCCCCCCTTCCCTCGCTGCCCTTATTACCTTTACCTTTACTACTCATAATCTAACATTCCTTCTCTTTTGCTGTACCATTCATAGCTCATTTTTGATTAAATAGTATTATTGTTGTTGTTTCATTGTTATGTTGCTTTTGTTGTTGTTGATGTTGTTGTTGATGTTGCTGCTGCTATTATTGTGGTGCGAGGCTAGGTGTACGCTGACGCACTGGCTAGAGTGCACCCCAGCAGGTTCTACTACACCGTGCCGCTCTGCGAGGTAGGACAGACAATACGACATCTGCCGAAGTACTCTCGAACGGCGCAAAGTCTTGTTCAGGATGCACCGTTCAGCGCCAGCTACTGCTTGTGAAATGCCCTCAGTTGTGGATTTACTTTTAATTTTGCGTCCAGTGCCAATTTATTTCTGATTTTCCGGTTAACTTTCAACGCCCCCCCCCCCCCGCTCCTTCTTATACCTCTCAATTCCCTTACTTCATCCTATTTATACTTTAGATGTGCTACAAGATCTACACCTTCATGGACTCGCAGCGGGAGCTCATCGTGCTGAAGCAGACCGAGGGCCAGAACCAGGGTCAGGACCAGAGGGCGGCACAGGCGGCGGCCAAAGCAGAGCACACACTCACTGCCCGCGTGAACGACGCCCAGCGCAGCCGCTCAGCGCACAGCAGACAAGCCTCGCAGCTGCAGGAGCACATCCGCAAGTCCAGGTCGGGAAACTACGTGGGTGCAACGGAGCAAGAGCGGCAAGATGCGACTGGTAATCAACGGATGCAGCAGCGGCCCCATAGTGCCGGTGCTATTTCCTCCCACCGAAGCTCCCAGCAGCAGCACCAGCACCAGCAGCACCACCAGTACCAGGTGGAAGGTTTTGAAGAGCACAAGTATGCTGCTGATGCTGGGGAAGGGGGAACTGGAGTAAGAACTAGAATGGGAACCTCCCCTCCACGTCAAGGCAACGCATCATCCTCTCTGTCCAAGCAGCAGCAAGCACAGCAGCGACGGCCGCGCAACGTGCTGGACGATAACGCACTCGACCAGACGAACGATCGCGGCATCGGCAGTCGAGGGCCCACTCACCGCATCAGCCACCATCACCTCACCAAGGGCAAGGCCTCCATCTCCTCCTGGGTGCGCCTCTTCGCTCGGTCCGGTGGGTCCGGTGGGGACAGGGGCACCTCCGCCTCGTCGGAGGAGCAGTACGAGCGGTACGGCGCGGCCCCCGGAGACCTGTTCGACTGGGACACGCAGCAGGACGCACCCACTTACCTCCGCCCCACCTCCAGTAGCAGGAGCGGCAGCAGGAACGGCAGTAAGAATAGACCTGCTGGTGCCACTGCCACTGCCAGCGACGGTGTGACCAGCAGGAATAAAGCTGCGCGATTGCAGGACAAGCGCTCGACCTCGCCGGGCACTCTCACAGACCAGCAGCAACAGCACCAGCATCATCATCAGCATCATCATCAGCAGCAGCAGCAGCAGGTGCGGCCGCATAGTGCGCAGGACTTTAGGCCCCGTGCATCTGGATCCGGATCAAAGACGCCCTGCCCCCATACTCACGCCAGAGGAGAGGACAAGCCCCGCAGGTAACTTACCACTGAACGCAAGTAGATGTAGAATGACATCTAACTACTGAGTGGAACAATTGTATTGTGCCATATTCACGTTTTATTTTGTGTGTTGCCGTGGCTTGACGTCGATGGTAATTGTGTGAATACCTATTGGTTTCTGCACTCAGGGTCACCGTCACTGGTGGAGAGCAAGATTTGAATGCGGAGCGCAGACCACAGTCAGCAGATGCGGTTAATCGTGGGGTCACTTGGCACAACAATGCTCACCAACACCCCAGAGTTCGAAGCAACATCAGTGCCCAGGCCCCACAGTACTACCAGCAGCAGCAACAGCAACGGCAGCAGCAGTCGCAGTCCCAGTTTGGTGGAGCTGAAGCGGTGCTGTTGTCTGGCTTCCAGCAGCACATCACTGCGGCGCTGGTGGCTCCTTGCGGCACTGGTAATGGTCCCCCTGTCCGACCCCGAGACGAAGTGGGCGCCCAGGTCAGCGCAGCCTACGCATATGCCTCCCTGCCCTTCATGGCCGCGCCGCACTTCCCCACCGCGCAGCCGCACCCGCAGGCATCTGCCGACACAGAGGACGGGCTTGACTCTGCTGCTGCTAAGGGTGGGGATGAAGGCGGGGCTGACTCTGCCGGTGCTGTGCGAGTGCGCATTCCTGAGGAGTCTATGATGCACCCAAGCCACAGACAACGACTCCATCGGCTACAGCAGCAGCATCATCATCCTCATCACCAGCACCACCAGCACAGCAGAGCAAGAGTGGCGCCGAACACCTCGCCTGTAGCACTCTCCATGTATCGCAGCGGCGCCCTGAGCAGCGGCGGAGGGGATGTTGAAGAAGACTCAGGGATGTCTCCCCTTCCTGCAGGGCTGCAGCGGCGCCCGCACATGCAGCCCGGGGGGCTGCTGGCACAGAGGGAGGGGCGGATGGAGGCGCTGGTGGAGGGCAGTGTGGAGGACCGGTCCACGCAGCTCTCCTCCAGGTCCAAACCGCCGGACGCGCACAGCAGCGGGGGTGGAGGTGGAGGTGGAGGCAACTTGCTGCC
Source organism: Eutreptiella sp. 'Long Island Sound 2002' (assembly GCA_964036045.1). Lineage (NCBI taxonomy): Eukaryota > Euglenozoa > Euglenophyceae > Eutreptiales > Eutreptiaceae > Eutreptiella > Eutreptiella sp. 'Long Island Sound 2002'. The sequence goes on along the minus strand of CAXIWF010001434.1, from coordinate 9,230 downwards.
ACTAGTAGAGCCTGTGCTTGAGGGTCCTGACGACAGCAGCGGGGGTGGAGGTGGAGGCAACTTGCTGCCACTAGTAGAGCCTGTGCTTGAGGGTCCTGACGACAGCAGCGGGGGTGGAGGCGGAGGCAACTTGCTGCCACTAGTAGAGCCTGTGTTTGAGGGTCCTGACGACAGCAGCGGGGGTGGAGGTGGAGGCAACTTGCTGCCACTAGTAGAGCCTGTGCTTGAGGGTCCTGACGAGAACGCCAGCCAAGCTACCGCCGGTCAAGGCCAGGCTCTCGACACGAGGCAGGTTGTAGCAGCTGCTCATTATGTTGCTGATACTGCTGCTGCTACCATGGCCACCCTCCCAGAGCTGGATGTAAGTGAAAGTCATGAAAGCGGCAGCTGTGCATTGCCTGGCAGCAGTGGGCTACGCAGCAGCATTGAGGCCAGCCCGATGTCTCCACCTACCTACGAGCACTTCAGAGCAACAGATGCACCACCGCCTCGGGAGCCGTCTGGGGAGCCGCGAGATGCCGAGGATAGCGCAGGGCAGACCGCCCTCTCCAGCACTACCATCGGCGGGATCGCTGTCAGCCTTTCCGTGAGGGATGCATCGTCAGCAGAAGCAGCTGCCACCACCACCTCCACCACCGGGTACGCCTCTCCTGCGCCCTTTGTACCGCGCTTGTCTCTGGACACTGCAGGTGATCGCATCGTAGGCGCGGCCAGTCCGGGCACAAGTCAGGGTGGGCCTGGCTCTCTGAGCCCTATGCGGGCTCCCTCTTCTTCGCCCTATGGGGGCTCCCCCCTGCTGCCCTTCACCGACTCTCCTGCCGCAAAGGGTGAAAGCGCTGGCAGCTTAAAGCACACGCCCCAGCCGGCGCATGCGTTTCGAGCAGGGGCTGGGACAGGGGCCCTGGGCACGCCATCCTCAATGAGTCCCATGGGCATTGAGCTGTCGGGGTCGCTGTCTCCCTTTCCAGACATGTCTATCTCTCTGTCTGCGCCTGCAGCTCCTTCCCCGGCAGCAGGGACTTCTGAGGGGTAGCACCTGTTATTTTTTAATTTGAGTATTGTATTTATTGTGCAGTCTTAAACACCTCGCAACCATTATATTGCTAAATTTAACAAAGTGTAGTCGTAACCTTCAGAACGCAATTATTTGATTAGAAAATTGAAGCAAAATTATTCATATGACGCACTCTACCAAGATGGTTATATTCATATGACGCACTTTAGCTAACGCTAATTTTCCTTTGTTCGCACATATTTTTAGTATACAGATGAATTCATAATTATGTAAGATGACTGATAAGTGGATAAAATCTATGCATGCACATTTTTAAAGTGTTATGCGATAGGTAAGATAAGAAGAAGAAGTAGTAGTACCAAGGGGGCAACAGAACTTATAATACCAGGGCTCGAGAGCATACAGAATCTGCAAGTATACATCAAAGAAGAAGAATATAAATGTAAGATGTACTCCAAAGTACTTCCGTAGTAGATATAGAATGAACATAAGTGGCACTCCAGCTGAAGCTGCACCCCTAGTTGAGGTAGTGCAACTCCATGGACACGATCCGCGAGTCGGCGTCCAGGTGCATGAAGTACAGGCAATGGCACTCCAGCTGCAGCTGCACAACCTCGGAGGTGTGGACGACTCTAGCTGCGGGACCATAGGGCAGGTTATACAGCCGATTGAGTGTCTCTTCTTCTAATGAGGCGGTGTGCGCAGTATCAGTGGAGGTAGCATTGGTGGCAGCAGCAGAGGCAGCGGCGCCGATGCATACGCACGAAGGCTGGCTGGGTTTCCCCAACTCAATAGCTATCTGCGCCTTTCGTTCTGCAGGCGTCTGCGTCTTCTGGGCATGGTGGGCTATGAACGCAGGAGCAGCAGGAGCGGCGCTAAGCAAGCCTTCATCGTATGCATCTTGTACGACCTCTTTGTAGCTGTGAGCCAGCCCTGCATTTTCCCTCGCACTCTCATCAGCAGCGGAGTTACAGGCACTTGATCTCACTTTACGGCGTTTACTAGAGCTGCCATAATCTTGCATTGAAGATGGTTGCGATAACGAATGCGGTGCGAGAGTTGCCGAGTCCTCTGAATCCGACATGTCAGACATCTGCATTAGCTCAGGGAGATAGTCTTCAATGAATGCATCCAAGTCCTGTTGCTCAGTTGCCGGGATGGAATTCTCACTGATACCTTTCGTGCAGTCGCTGGGAGAAGAGACTGTTCCAGAGTGATCAGCGGCAGCAACTGCAGCAACAGCAATATTAGCACAACCAGGGTCACTGTCACATACGCCTGGTGGGAGAGGCGGGAGCACTGGGACCCCAAAAGTCTTGGAATTAGTCGCATGCAAGGGCACCACTCCTGCTCCTCCCTGCTGTGCATGCTGGGCGACATCTTCCGCAGTGAGCAGCTTAGTTCCGGTCAGCAAGAAACCGGCAGTCACCACGGCAGTGCCATCGGATCGCAGAGTCAGCTGGGCATGCTTTAGCGAGCACACCAGGTCGGGGGTATTGCACATGTGCCCGTGCCAGAACGCTGCGAGTTCGTGGATGCCGTGCAGCACGTCTTTCTCTATAGGGCGGCATATGGGGGTAATTGCAGCTAAGCCTGACACATACATATGCGTGGAAGAATAGCAGGGGTAATTGTAGCTGAGCCTGACACATACATATGCGTGGAAGAATAGCAGAGTTAATTGTAGCTGAGCCTGACACATACATATGCGTGGAAGAATAGCAAGCCATAGAGAGAGGGCACACAGTTGCATCAGTATGCCAACACGCACAGTTGTTACACCAGCATCAGTGCACCAGCACTAGCACACACAGGTAAGGTTACCCGTGTTCAGCGCACTTATCTACTCACGGCATCTGACATGATCTCAGATCAGGGTTAGACTTACCCTTCTTCTTCTGTACCATGACGAAATCGGGCGAGTAGAATGTGTGGATGTGCCGCATCATGTGATCGTAGTCACAAGAGTTGAAGACATTAGCCCACATTGTGGCGTAGTCACGTCTAACGTCGGAGCGCATTATGCGCGGCTTCTGGCTCTTGAAAGCACTCCGCAGCATGAGATCGGTCCCAAAGCTGCCACAGTATAGTGTGCCATCGTCGTCGGTTATGTCTCGAGAGGTTCCATTACTGCTGCCAGCTGCGCCTCGGCGCTTTCGCTTACGGCAGTCGTTACGATTCAGACCAACGGTGCCACCGGATATAGAATTATTACTGAGAGTGTCGTCAGTTGAAGCTATGGAACTAGAAGAGATACTGTGCGTGCATGGCCAAAATCATTAGAAAGGACGCGTGGAGGTGAATGAGTAAGTGAGTGAGTGAGTGAGCGGAGGAGAGTGAATAGTAAGCACTGAAAGAAACGCGCACCTCAAATCTAACCCTTGCTCTCCTGATATGAAGATTAACTTTGCTCGAGAGAAACTTCCTTCGAGAAAGTATTCCAAGTTTTCTTTGACGGGTAAAATCAGGGTAGACATATAAAAAACATCGAAAAATAACGAAGAGATTCGTCCCAACAAATTTCTGAAGAACGAAGCAAAAAGAAAAAACATGAGAAGTACTTTTATCACCTACCCAGTTGAGAACATCTAGAGTATTTCCCTTTTCCTTCAGAACAGTCCATACTATGCGCGGAGGAAATTTATGAGCTATGCTTTTTAAAAAGCTATTCGTGTGTATACCGAGACAGAGGTACACTGCTGCCTCCTTATTCCCGTATCGGTAATTTACTGGTGTGCCAGTGGTACAACTGAAAACCAATACATTTTCGAAGATTGAGCCCATATAAATTTACCCGGTATAAAAACTATATTTTATGATGCCGCACCTGCTCTCAGGGGGGAAAGTAAGGGGTGCCAGGCCAAGGGGTGCGGAGATACAGTAAATATGCTTCCCAGGCTTGTAGAGGTCAGAAGAAGGCTTTTTCAGGTCAGACTTCAAAAACTGCTGATTTTAATCAATCAATTGCTGTAAAGCAATTCAAGGTCGGTATTAATGAGTCCGATAATCATCAAATCGAGGGCATTATCCTCAATCCTGGTTGTGGTACCTACTACTTTAATAGTGAATGCTGTTAACTTACGAGTCATTGGTAAGTAGTAATACGTGTTAACTCAAAGCTGTAGTTCAATATCAAGCTGAATAAAGCACGATGCGAGTAATAACGCTCTAGAGTCGTCGAGGTCTAGAGTCGCCAGCAATGCTTTTCGCTGTCTCAGTCACGCCAAAATCGCCGCACTGCGGCACGCGACTGGCAGTCACGGTAAAATATTGCGACATACATTCACACGGCGCAAATAAAGGCCCTTTGCTGCGGCATATAAATCAATTCTCAATGATGATAACTTCAAATCCTATTTACTGGTCTACTGGTTATACTCTATATATAGTATATATATAGCTCTGCTTTACAAGAATACCAAATAAACTTTCACGCTCAGTCTGTATATAAACATGGGATATATATACATGGGATCTATATATACAGCTCTTGCAAGTTTTATGATAGAGGGTAATACTTAGGTTCGGTCCTTGAGCAGCGCCCACAGCCAGGCTAGGTGCTGGTCGACTTCGCGCTGCAGCTGCGGGGAGCGCAGGCGCCCGTACATCTGTGAGTCGACGTAACTCAGCCCACCTTGCTGCAGAGCAGAAGATACCATTATGCTCGCTTGCCGCAAGCCAGCTTCCTCTTCCGAGAAGCCCATCAGGAAGACACCGAGCGCCTCCAGCGCATCGAACAGAACACCCTGACCGCGGTGCAGATCTGTCATCAGTAGCCCCGGGTGAGTAGACACTCTGGTGCTTCCAAAGTGTTCTGCATATTCTTCCAATCCGATCTGCATCAAATCGTTTGCTACACTGATGAGCCCTAGCGATTCGAAAAGCGTGTTGACAGTTCTTTTTCCGCTGGCCAGTTCCCTGTCGAAGGATGTCAGCGGCAGCTCACCCGAGGCCATCACATTAAGCACTACAGGTGGAGGCATTTGGAGGTCCTTAGGAAAATTAAGAAATGCTTTTGCGCCACGATAAAGCCTGTACCGCCCGACTACAGCTACTGCGAAAGCTTTATCAAAGCCATTTTCTTGGAGAAGGGGCTGGTCCCAATCGGGGAAAATGGCTACTGTTACCACAATGTAGTCGAAAGTACCTTGAATAGACGCCACAGCAGACAGCTTTTCTACCAAAGCTTTAGACGATGAAACTGTGGAAATGTCACCAAAATTGATTGATTATGGCAAGTAACCAAAATTGATTGATTTTGGTTACTTGCCGACGCAGCAGAGACCTACACCACCCGAACTGGTCGGAGAAGGTTCTGCCATTAACCCTCTCAACAAAATAAAAAACTAAAACTCACGGCCATCAACATCCCAGGCAAATGCTTCAGCACGGGCAGCATCACGAACAGTACGGTTAACTAGACCACTAGAACGATTTTCAATTTGCTCTAGTTCGTCAGCCTTTCGTTTAGCAGCTGTACGACTTCTAGGATGGGCTCTTCTGGGTGCTGGATCTCAGCTAGCGGTGTCCTGGTTGGATCTGCTTCGCCCGGGCTATGACTACGGAGAGATCCCCCAGCACTAAGCGCACGCGCTTGAGTGCCAGCTGTCTGGTAGGCGCTGTGCGCTTACCAGCTGAAGCTGTGAGGCGTATGACATATGTCTTACCCCCATGGTGGATTACGCACTGGTCGGCTCGGTCCTCCGTAGACTGTGCAGGTCGGTCACCCTCTGCGTTGTGGACTCGTCGACGCCGAAGCTCATGCTGGCCTTCGTCGTGGGATTGATAATACGATACTGGGATAAAATAAAAAAGGATTTTGATATCGTACAAAATTCTGTTAAAATGGTGACCCTACCGTTTATTTCGGATTATTGCAGTTTGGATCCTGCTTGGGTCCACTGGTGCTGGCAGTCAAGGCATATTCATCCTAGCAAGATGACTGCCAGCAGTGCTGGTCCGTGTATCATTATCCTATCTACGCAAAATAGAACGCGTAACTGGTCGCGACCTAGTTCCATGATGGACCCAAATGATTATTATTCCGTTTATGAAAGCTTGCTATCACAAAATGAGGTCACCTGACTCCGCCACTTTTAACCCGCCGGGCTGTGGGCCACTTACAACTGTATCACTTACTATCATACCATGTACTACGTAGTAGTACTGATCCAGCTGCTGGTATTGCTGCTACTGTCCTGAGTGAAGCTGACCTTGCCAGTCTGGGCGTTGAGCTTGGCAGTGAGTCCGAGGCGCCGCATGTCTGCGCTCTGCACCACCACCTCTTGCGCGCGCAGCCCTTCTATGTAAGCACGGTTGCGATGCCCGCCAGTGGTACCCCCGCATACTTTTGCGACACTCGATAGGCTTACAGCAGTATCAGTAGCCATACCACCTCCAGTAGCAGTTTTATTTACTTCATGTTGCCCCGCCTGTTGCTGTGCCCCAACATTTGCATCCTCATCCTCGCATGCATTGCGCACACAGAGCAGTGCCCACTCACGAGCTAGCGGGTTCTCAAAATTTGTCGCGCAGTGGCACAATACCGTGGCCAGGCACCCACTTTCGCGCAGCTCATCCTGGACATAATGCACAGACAGACAAGCCCGGCAAGTAACATAACGAAGGAGCACGCACAAGAAACGATACACTAGGAAACCTTGACAGTGCGGATCCTAGACGTAATGCACAGACAGACAAGCCCGGCAAGTAACATAACGAAGGAGCACGCACAAGAGACGATACACTAGGAAACCTTGACAGTGCGGATCCTAGACATAATGCACAGATACACTAGGGAACCTTTGCAGTGAGGATAAATAAAAAGTCACGGCTAACAATTGATGCAGAATGTGCACACTGTATGTGAGATATTTGGCAGGCCAAGGCAATAAAAAACCAGATGGTATCTACCTGGACAAAGGTGCAGCGATATGCCAGGTTCCAAGAAGCTGCAAGCAACTGCGTACGCACACATTCACTCTCTCCTTGTGCTCCGCTTCAGCCGCGGTCTGTCCTGCTCTGATAACACCCTCCTCCCCAGTTCCTGAACTATCGCAGCCTCCTGGTTGATTAACTATAGAGTGACCTGGCCTGCCTGCTGTACACCCCTTACCCTCTTTTCCACTCTCCTTCCCTGGCTCTTTCGCCCTCTCTCTCTCCTTCTCTCTTTCCCTCTCTCTTGCCCTCTCTTTCTCTCGCGCTTGAGCTGCCGGATCTCTGTCACGCAGCAACTCTCCACACAGCCGTACCACACCAGTACTGCGCGCCAATGCCACCCTCACCCCTAGGCACGAAGGCGGCATTCCTCGATCCTGGATCCTTATCGTTTGACTCCAAGTAGTTGGCTGCGAAGCAGTATCACACGCACCTCTACTACAACCCGAGTCGAATTCGGGTAATATTGCACAGGCAGCAGCAATCACTTGAAGGGCAAGAGCAATGAAGTCGAGGCGCAAATATCGCTGTACATATCCATCGAGTCCGTCTAATGTGCTTCTCCCTTCTCCCCCTTCACCCGACTCTAAACCAGTTGAACCTTCTTTGGCGAGGAGCTCTTTCACAGGCATTGCATCCAGCACACGGCAGAGAGTAAACACCAGTTCTAGCAACCCACCGGTGCCCATCACAGACATGTGGAGATTGGTGTCAGAAAGACTGGCACTGTGCACGATGGACTTCTTCAGCTCATCTATGCAGTAAGGGTCTTCAAGTACGCACAGCAGCAGCTGGAGAGCAATCAGCTAACCGCAATCAACACGAAGATATTTCAATATCCAGAGTGTGTGCATGGGGAAGTTTAGCCATAATTCGATCGTAGGTAATGGATTAAAGTTTGGATCAGATTAACTAAAAGCACTTGCGACAGGACAACTAAACGAAACAGCAAACGAGAAACCTGTTGCCACTATTTTTAATTACCTGCTCATGAACAATCGGAAGTTCCGGGTAGGCACATTCCAAAGATTCTTCGTTTCTGGATCTTAATTGCTCATAGAAATCTTTCGGCAAGGAACTAGATTTGATGGTATCAAATAATGAATATATACAATTATGCTTACAGATATGAAATACCAGAATATGCATCCACTCCAGCACAGAGTCGTCTTCAACCACCTCTACTTCTGCTGAACTATTCGCAGTCGCTGACAGTGAACCAATTTTCCTTTGAGCAACGTTTCCAGCCATTGTCATAAGAAGAAGCTGGCACAATAAGTCTCTGCTGTGACAGAGATATGAGCACCGCTCCCAGTTGGCTTCAGTGTTGGAATTGCTGACACAGTTGTAGATAATATTGACACAGATTCCTTGGGTTTTCCTCGATCCAAACATAACACACGACGCAAGTAAATGTGATAAGTCAGGCGAATGTGTTCTCCCCATTAGATAGGCTTTTGCGACTTCATATTGAGCGGAGAAGTTTGCAACGAACTGACATATTATTGATACTAGCTTCTTCTTGTCTGAATCTGAGTCAGAGTTTTCAATCTGCCTCTGAGCATTCAGCTCCCTGCATATAGTAATCGCACGATTTACTATACCAGCAGATATCATAGCTGAAATAGCACTTTCTCCTGCAACGCAGGCATTTCGGAGAGATTTAGCAATTTCGATTTGGTGCACAGTCGAAGCTCCTTCTTCCAAGAAGGCCTTACCTAAACTATTCACTTCTTCGAAGCTGCTCATAGTTCTCGTCAAAGGAAAGAAAACAGCGTAAGAGAACTAGATGCACGGCCACCGCCAGATATTTATGTCTACAGGGCTCCTACTCGTATCGTACGATATTTTGATAGCAGTCGTAAATTACGACTTCAGAATTCATGTTTGCGTGTTATAATCGTACTCGTACCTGGTTGCTACCCGTACGATATCATACTAATAGTTAAAGTTAGTAACTTATTGTAGTTCCTTCCGCTATTCATAGCCTTTTCCTGTTCCCACTTTCCTTCCTTTTCCCATCCCTTTTTGTTTGTCCTTGGACCACTTCTAAAATTCTATTTATTCCTGTAATTCTTAATTAAAATACTTACAGTACAGTAAGTTAAAAGCTAAGAGGAATCTCAGCATCCCAGCATCCCAGCAGCAGCAGGAACTTGGGAATCCTGCTGGGATGGGAGATAAGACGAGCATGTCGTCTCGCTATTTAAAAAGTCATCCCTCTGCTGCTGCTGTTGCAGACAGACTCTGTGCCAGAGCAGTGATATTCCTGCTGGTA
>CAXIWF010001433.1:0-11853 GCA_964036045.1 Eutreptiella sp. 'Long Island Sound 2002' | reverse complement strand
GTGCTTCGGGGGCTTGTGGAGGCACGGGATTGTGAGGTGGGGTGGAACAAGGTGATGAAGGCGTGGGGCAGCGGCGACGAAAAAGTCGTCGCAAAGAATTTTGAGCTCCTTTTCAACGCCGCGCGGAGTGAGGAGCAGGCCAAGGATCCCGAGCTCCCCCGCCAGTGGCAAAGCAAGAGCACCTTGGGGTCGGGGGTGGGGGGGCCTCTCTTCAAGAAGTTGCACCCCCACCTCACCGAAAGTGTCCCTGGGGTTGGGGACCTCCACCCAATTACGCCGGGGAGCGTCATTGTGGCCAGTGTGGGGAGTGGGCCGCAGCTGCCCCACACCGACGTGGCCACCCACCCCGACGTCCTCCCCCCCAGCGACAAGGCGGTGGGGGACTGCCACCTGAGTAGCTTCCTCTGCTTGTCAGAGGACTACCAGGTGGCGGTGCAGGCGGGGACGGCCCTGGGGGAGGCGGGGGAGGCGCGCTGGGACACCGTTCAGCTGCATCGGGGGGACATGCTGCTGATGGTGGCCACCAGCCGCCATCATGGATTGCCTGCCCACCCCGACTCCAAGGATGGGCTGCAGGGGGCTCTTTTTAACTTGTGGACCCCCGACCCCCGACACAAACACCACCAGGCCAACACCACACACTTGGACGCCATCCCCCCCAAGGAGGCCCTGGACGTTGCTGGGGATTTGTCCAGCTGGGACCTCCCCAGCGTGGACCAGGTGTTGTGGGTGGGGAAGGGGGCGGTTGGGAGGGTGGGGTTGTGGGAGGGGGAGGCTGCCCAGGCCCTGTTCGCCGACGCCCCGCACACGCTCCCGGCAGGCCCCCCCACCTGCCCCTTCCACCCCACCTTCATCTCCCGGTCGGCCCCGGCCGCCGACCTCGCCGTCATCGAGGTCGGCCCCCAGTGCATGCTGTTCTTCCTGGGCAGCGTGCACCAGCTGGAGGTCGTGAAGGGGGGCGATGTCGACGCGGAGTCGGAGATCCACTTCGCCTTGTCCGGCATTGCCCCCCCGGGTCGGCCGACCACGCTGTGGCACCTGGTGAACACGGTCCCAGCGTGGCGGTCGCCCAAGTGCGCGAGGACCGGGGCATGGAGCATCACTTGCCCATGTGACTGCAAGGTGTGCTTGCTTGTGCGTTTGCTTTGTGTATTGGCAAATTGGACGAAATTCACGTGAAATTCGTACGAAATTCGTACGAAATTCGTACGAATTTCGTACGAATTTCTGTGAATTTCGTGCAATTTGCTCCTTTTGCTCTTCCATTGCCTCGTGTCCACTCCCCCTTTCTCAATTTGTGCCTTGCACACCTCCCCACATCTGCATGCAGGTCCCGTTCACCGCTTGGTCGCCGGATATTCGGCACCACACCAAGTGCCAGTACAAGCCCCGGCCCCGATTGCCTGAGGAGCACGCCGAGCCCGCCGAAGGCCCCGGTGGCGCCCAGCCCGCAGGCACCGGCGGTGGACGGGCACCAAGCGAGGCCGGCAGTGTGCGCAGTGAGGGGTCGCAGCGCTCTCGGCGTTCGGGAGGCAGCGAGGCCAGCACCGCTAGGGGGCATATGGCGCGCGAGGTGGTGGTGCCCCAGCCGTCCCGCGACGAGTTGGGCGAGGCCCACACCGACCCCCCCCTGGACCGGGTCACCCTGGCCGCCAGGCAGCCGGATCCATCCTGGACCCAGCAGGTGCCGCCCGGGCCGGATGGGCGGCAGCGGCACCTCAGTGCCGTGTGGGACATGGAGTTGGAGTCGCGGGGGGTGCAGGGCACCCTCCGCATCTCCTTCCCCTGCCCCATTGTGCTCCGGGGGGGGTCCAACCTGCCTGCGCGGCAGGAGCTGGTGGGCATGTTTGCCTACCGGCTTGTGAGTGGGCACTGGCGGGTGCAGACGGGGGTGTCGCGAATCGGGGAGGAGGGGACGGTGACGACGGCTGGGATTTGTGGGCTGAATGTGCTCACGGGTTGGGAGCAGCGGAGGCCGGAGTGGGTGGACGTGGCATGGCTTGCCATGCGCGTCCATGTGGGGAGGCAGCGGAAGGGGGTGGTGGCTGACGTCATTGACGTCGAGGAGGACGAACCCCCCCCAACGCGCAAGCGGAAGGGGCGCCCCGAAGGGGACACGCCCCCCCCCCCCCCAAAGCCCCGCGTACGGCCACCCCGGGGGAGCGGGCAGGGCGGGCGGAGCAGGCGGAGCCGGTGGGGGGGCGGGGGCAGAGGGGGGTGGTGCAGGAGTGGGTGGACCAGCAGCGGGCGGGGGCGTGGGAGGCACGCGCCATCAGCGCGGAGGCAGCCAACCGGGACCTCGAGGCCCGTCTGTCCAGGGTCCACGAGGACAGGCGCGACTGCGAGTCGCGGTTGGCGGACGTCACCAGGGAGCGTGACCGGCTGGCCACCAAGGTGAAGACTCTTGAGCGTGACGTGGCGACGTTGCGCAAGGCAAAGCCAGCGGCACAGCCAGCAGAGGCAGTGGAGAGGGCTGAGGGTGCCGAGGCCCCCGCCCCCCCGGGTGACAGGGGGGGGGCCAGTGCTGCCGGTGTCCGGTACCTCCTGGCCGGCGCACAGGCCTGGCATGCCCAGGCCGAGGCATGCGCCGGCCAGATGTCCGCAGTGTCCACCGGCCTGCGGATGGCCATGATGGCCAGTGGCCAGCAGGTCGATGTGGACAGCGTGGCCCCGGACGCCCCCAAGGTGACTGCCGCAATGGAGGAAGTGCGCCGGCATTACCCCCCCCACCGCCTCACGTCGGCGGCCATGCATGGACCCCTCCTTTGTGGAGGCGGTGGTGGAGCAGAGCTCCCAGGGCTCCGCTAGCCGGAGCTCTGCTCCCGGGGGGGGGGGGTGCGTAGGTACCCTCCGGAGCACCTGTCCTTTCTAACCACGACGAATGTTATCCTGCCCCCCCCCCCCCCCAAGCATGGGCAGTTTGACCGATATGTGGGGTACTCCCCCCCCACTGTGCGAAATTTTCTGCAGCACTGTTTGTACATTAATTGGGGTACGGTGTGCCCCCTGACCTGTTAACCTGTTAACCTGTTAATTTGCGATTCCTTTCTGCGGAACTGTTTGTATTTTATTTGGGGTATGCTATGCCCCTTGACGTGTTACATTGCTGGCTGAGTGACAGCCGGAATGACAGCCACTGGACTCGGTGTGTGATAGCCCATGAGCACCATCCTGAGCTTGCTTTGTGAGGGTCAACGAGGGCACAAGGATGAGGCTTTGGCAGAAATTCTGTGACAGTCATGTGAAATTCGCACGAAATTCGTACGAAATTCGTACGAATTTCGTACGAATTTCACATTTTCAGAATATTCACACATTTCTATTCATGTGAAATTCGTACGAAATTCGTACGAATTTCGTACGAATTTCGTGCGAATCTATGTGAATTTCTTTTAATTGCATGCGAATCACAGTAGAGAGAGTTGTCTGCGGGAGGGGGATGGTAGAAACTTTGCGATGACTGCCTGCCCATTCAACAGGTCCTGTATCTCACACCATGCCACGGCCCAAGGAGCCATTCCATCTGGTAGCGGATCGTACACGACGGCGGCGCCTACAAGAGCTCCAGGAGGTTGTTACCAAGGAGCTTGCAGCACCCTACACCGTCAAGTACCTGCCCGACACGGGGCAAATAGTGCTTACCCCCGAAACAAGAATTGTAGCCACCGTCCAGCCCGAGCCCACCCAGGAGGAGAGGTTGATTATGGCCGTGTGGAGGATCCGGTCATTGCACCTCTCTAGGACAGAGTCCCGGTACCTAGTGGGGAGCATGACGTACGGTGTGGTATGGGACCAGGTGTACGGCATGCTTCGGCAGCTAGCGTTGCCGGAGTCCCGGGCGTTCACTGCCTATACGGGTGACGACACGGCCATCAATGGTGCGGCCTGCTACCTACCTGACCGCATCGCCCACCTATTCAAGTGTCGACCACCACCACCCTCGGCCATCATGCAGCCCGGGGACCGACGGCTGCATTGGTTGCCTATTGCGGTGGACGGTACATCGAGGCATGAGGCCTCGTACGTCCATTGCACGCTTGGTGGCACCGCCAGCCCCATCCAACTATATAGTTGGTGGCTACTAGGGGGCAGTGAAAAGTGGGAGACCCTCTACGCGGCCTCCCAGGAAATTGATTTTGATGATGAGTTGCGCAAGGCCGCAACCGTAAGTTTTAAGGATACGGCAGGGAACGATAGGCAGTCCCTTTTTTTTCTGTGTGCAGATGGTAAGGCACAGGTGCTCATGGCGGGCTGCCAAAACTGGAAGGCAGAATCCCCTGGTGCCACTGTGTGTTGGGTCTGCATGCGTAACCGTGCTCTGTGCCTTGCTACCTTTGGCACAGCAAGTGCGATAGACGGCAACTGGGAACCAGCCGTTGCCATAAGTGCTATATATAGGACCATTATGAGTGATAGGCGAGTGCCTGATTATGGCCTCCATGGGGTCCTTCGTGTCCTGTTGTGTGCAGTCAACGGGACACGGGACCTAGTTGTACAATTGACAGGGAAGGCACCGGCTACTGTGGCACGCACCATGCTGCAACCGGTTTTAGATGAGGCACGGCTTGCTGCACGAACTTGCACCCGTGCCTCATTAAATAATGACAAGGCAAACAGCAAGGGGAAGGTGAGGATGGAGTGTGCTGCTGCCATCCATTTCATGCGCAATAAGGGTTGGGAGAAGATAATAGATGCTTGCCTAGAGCAGCCTAGTGTCAGGCAGCATCAAGTAGGGGGAAAAAGTTGGGAGTCGGTGTGCAAAATGTGGTGGGAGAATTTTGCAAGCATGTGTGTATACGCGTGGCGTTCCGCATGGTTCTCCGGGGCCGACTTGGGGCGGCTCCGGAACCATAGCATAGCCATGGGCGCTGCCCACAATGAGCTCCAGTGGGGCAAACTTCTGTGGACGCATCTTTGGATCGACCACATGTATTATTTTGCAAAGAAGTGGAGAATCTTGTCAAAGTTCTCCTGCTTTGCCATGGAGGGAAGTCACCGGAGGCTGAAGCGCATGTTGCGCAACAGCGGGGGCCTAAGCCTCCTCCGGGGGAGACTAGGGGTGCAAGTGGTTGTGGACAACCACACCATTGACGATAGCCTTTGGTTGCATGGGTGGGATGCGACCAAAAGGGCTCAACATGGGCAAGGGCCCATAAGTGTACAAACGTATGCAAGCCGCACAAGAAGACGGCTTCTAACCGACATGCAGCACCTTCAGACTCTACAGCGGCGGTTCCGGTGCCGCAAAAGACGGACATGAGATGACCTTACGAACCCAGACCATTGTTTCCTGTGACCGGGGTGCATGCTGGGGGGCTTACTAGGGGTGTGAGGACAAATCAGGGGGTGCACACGGGTAACATTTGTGTAAATTCACGTGAATTCACGGCTGTGAATCGGCTACAGGCTTGCCGGGTTCCGGCACCTCTCGTTTTGGGCACGGTGCGGTCATGATGCATGCTTTTGGGGCGGGACTTTCATTGGATGATGCGTAACAAAGCTAGGGGAGGAATTTTGGCCCCTCAAAGCCCTTGAAATGAACCAAGAATATGGCATTTTCCCCCAAAAACCTCAAATTTTGGGTAAATTCACGTGAAATTCACGCAATTATTCAAACGGCCACTTAACGGCCGTTCACGAAGGGTACACCGTGGGTGATTTTGGGACATGTAGTGTGGAGACACTTTTGCACAAGACCAAATGCATTGTGTACCATTCTCTGCTTAATAAAGCCCTTCATACCTTCCGATTGTTCCACGTTTTGTGGAGACACTACGCCTTGTAGAGGGGCCGGGACGACAAGTAGGGTCTCTCGCGGCAAGGCCTGCATAAGTGACGTGCGGGAGCCGGACGACATTCGCAACCATCAAGAGCACCATCCCGGAGGGGGGGCCTTGCCTCAGCCTACAGCGGGGCTCAAAAGTGGAGGTGAGGCTCCCCCCTACGGTCGCAACGGCGTCCCAGAGAGCCGCGATGGGAGGGTCCGTGTTCCAAAGTTACAGTCCAATCTTTGCTGTGACGTCTTGACCCTCCCGGGGCCAAAATAAGCACTCCGTGGGTGATTTTGGGACATGTTGTGTGGTGACTCTTTTGCACAAGACCAAATGCATTTTGTACCTTTCTTTGCTTAATATAGCCCTTCGTACCTGCCGATAGTTCCACGTTCTGTGGAGACACTACGCCCTATATAGGGGGGGACGACAAGTCGGGTCTCTCGCGGCAAGGCCTGCATGACTGAAGTGTAGGAGCCGGACCATCTGGAGCACCATCCCGGAGGGGCGGTCTTGTCGCAGCCTAAGGCGGCGCTTAAAAGCGGAGGCAAGGCCCCCCCCTACGGTTGCAATGGCACCCCTTGGAGCCGATGGGGAGGCTCCGTTTTCCAAAGTTACAGTCCAATCTTTGCTATAATCTCTTGACCCTCCAGGGGCCAAAATAAGCACTCCGTGGGTGATTTTGGGACCTGCACTCTGGAGACTCTTGTGCACAAGACCGAATCCAGTTTGCACCATTCTGTGCTTAATAGAGACCTTAGTACTTGCCGATAGTTCCACTTTTTACGTAGACACTACGCCCTGTAGAGGGAGAGGACAAGTCGGGTCTCTCGCCGCAAGGCCGGCATGAATGACGTGTGGGAGCCGGACGACATCTGCAACCATCAAAAGCACCGATCCCAGAGGGGGGGCCTTGCCGCAGCCTAAGGCGGGGCTTAAAACCGGAGCCAAGCCCCCCCCCCCCCCTACGGTCGCAATGGCGCCCCTTAGAGCTGATGGGGAGGGTCGTTTTCCAAAGTTAAAGTCCAATCTTTGCCGTGTCCTCTTGACCCTCTAGGGTTCAAAATAAGCACTCCGTGGCTGATTTTGGGACATGCAGTCTGGAGACTCTTGTTTTCGGCTGTTAGCTTTGCTAACTGAGGTTTTACATGTCTGCCTTATTTGTTCCAGATTGTTTTAGAAATTTTGCCTGGGGAAGATGGCAGAATGCATGGAATTTCAGAATTACCTCCAGGCCGCAGTGCACGACTCTGTGCGAGAGGGAACCCCAGCAGCGTCCTTGGCAAAGGCAAAAATGCCGTTAACCAAGTCCCTTCGCCATCTGGGGGATTCGCGTTCGCAATGGCTCCAGACATTTGCCAGTGCCTCAGGATTTGGAGGGACAGAGGAGGCACTCATTGAGAATCTGATTGGCTACACGTTGACAGAGCAAGTCCAAATAAACATGACCACAGGGGCCTTTGAGAAACTCAGGGTACTGCCACACACTGTCAGCAAGGCTTCGGACCCTGCCCTGCTGAGCTTTTTAGAAGGACAGGCTGCCCTGATCAAGTCCCTCACGGAGAAGGTCAACAGTCTATCAGAGGCCCCCACGCGGTCGGGAAAGTCTGTGCCACCCCTGTGCCTCAAGGAGTTACATGAGCTGGCCTTGGTATGGAACCACCCACAATGGGTCACCAAGGTCCTGTACTACCTCAAATGCGCGATCCTCAAGGAGGCCCTGCCGCTGGATGCCATGAAAATGACCCCCAAGTGGGATGACGAGGCGCAGAAGCCCCTCCTTTTCAACCTCTCGGACGACCAGAAGAAAGACACCACGGTATGGACTGAGGTGGTGGGGACTGGAGATTCGGCAGGGGGCGCCCCCAAGGATGACAGCTCAAGCACCCCCCCCCCCCCCCCGGTGTTGTCCTTGAATAGCTCTGCGGTGCTCATGGTGGAGTCCTTGTGGTTGCTGGTGTGGTCCTCCGTCCACTGTTACAAGGAAAGATACGCATTCGACTCAACTTCTTCAAAACAAGCGTCAGCGGATCCAGACTTCACCTCGGGCCTGAGTACAGCGGGGGCACGCCTTAAAAAGGTCATGCGACGTCGTTTCAAAATGGTGGACGGGGTTTAGTACTTTGAGGTCCATAAAGGAGAGTGGGTGCGATCGGACTCCGCCCCAGTGGGGCCGTGTAAAACGTGCAAAGGTCACGGGCTCACCGAGAGGCACTGGGTATGGAACTGCCCCAGGCTGGAGTGACGGGACTTGGCGGCCCAGCCGGTGGACGCGACATCAATGCTACAACGGCTGGACCGCTTCCGAAAGGGGGGGCCTGTGCTGGCACCCACCCCTGTGGCTTCCCAGGACGTCATCGACTGGCCGGCGGTGGTGGATGCATGGCAAATCTTGGGAGAGACCGACCCCACGGAGTGCCCAGCAGCCTGTCTAGTTTCAATATGGCGGCCATCGACACGAAGAACCTATACGAGCCACCTTCGACGATTCGCCCAATTCGGGGGCGCTGTCCAGCCAGGGGACGTGCAGGCGTTGGCGGAAAAGGTCCTGCTCTCCATGTTTGCCCAGGGCCAAAAGGCGGCGGCAGCCACAGGATGCATATCCGCCCTCAAGGCCGTGGCTACCTTGGGGTGGATCCCCCCCCTGCAATGGGACAGGCTGTGGAGAATTTCCAAGGCGGCAGTGGATTCCCCGGGACAGCGACAGTTCGGAGGGCCCGACCTACTCCAGCTCATGGCCGAATCATGCTCTAGGGTGGGGGAGTGGAAAATCTATGCCGCAGCGGTCCTATCCTTCGCCACGCTCTGCAGAGTGGGGGAAATATCGCTTCGCCGATCGAACATCTCCAAGGTGGGCATCACGTACCAGGGAATCAAACGGGACCATCGCCAGATCACGAGGCGACTGGGGCCATACGCGCAGGCATGGGCTACGTGGCTCCGCAGAATCGCACCCGGTGAGGCGCCAGCATTGGGACGAGCAGCGGATCTCGAAATGGGTATGGCCAAGCTCTTGCAGGGGACCGATAGAGGAGAGGCTAGGTGGCATGCCTGGAGACGAGCGGGCGCAACCAACCTCCGGTGGTTGGGACTTCCGTGGAGACACCTCCTGTGGTGGGGTGATGGCACAGCATCAAAATTGCTCACCTGTACACGTCTCCCGCGACGAATTTGAATGTGTGCAGACTACGCGACTGCCTTGGCCAGCCGCTGAAGGAATCCCCTGGAGAAGAACCGACATCAGGGACCTGTGGCCAGCCAGCCTCGTGGAGCTCTTCGAAAATGACGACAAAGTCCGCACATCCCCGGCGGAGGCCAAGCGAACACGACCCGCAGGTGGAGACGGCGGGACCGAAAAGGAGAGCGCCGCAGCGGTACGGACGATCGGCGCACGACGGTAGGGGAGAGCAGGCCACAAATCCCGACGCACGGTTTCGGAAGGAGTCACAGGGATAGGGGCCCCACCAGAAGTCGAGCCTCCCGGGGGCACGAGGTCCGTGGACCCGATGCCGACACGGGGTAGGGCTGACAGCGGAACACCAGAAGCCCCGATTACTTCCAAGGAGAGTCCCATCGACGTCGATGAGGAACAAGACGTGGAGATGGGTCCCACGCGACAGCGTGACGCCAGTGGAGGAGCACAAAGCCCCGGACAGCCTCGAGGTGGTGGACGGTTCCAAGGACGGCCCCGGGGTTTCATGACATGGAGGACACGGCCCCGAACCACAGCGGGTCTCGGAGCCAAGCACCTGGCAACGCTGGCGCGACGTGCAGCCGGCGGCGCTGGTAAACGATGAATGCCCCCTGGAGAGGGCTGTGGAGAGGTTGATCCCGTCGGAACGAGGACAGGGGTGGCTGGACGAAATTTCCACGGGCCTGAGACTAAGTGGGGGCCTGCGAGACCTGTTGCACCGGCGCATCCGTTTCCTATTCATCCAGGGGGGGAGGGTGGCCAGGGACCTGGGTATGGTGGATGTAGATGACCAACTAATCGCAGCCTTGGACTCCCTGCGGGGGGGTGTGTGGTCCCGTGTGCTGCGGGATTCCACCTCCCCGGGCACTCTCCTCCTTAGCCTCGACCCTTTTGTGTTGGATAGGGGGTTGGGACCGGTGGGAAATCACCGAGTTTTTATGGGAGTTCCTTGCCCCGCTTGATTTTCAGGAAGTGGCGGATCGTGATTTGGGGGAGATGCCACACATCTCCCCTGAGGGCCTCATTATGGCGCGTGCCTTGGTCAGGGACGGGGTCCCCCGGCAGTGTGCTGAGCGGGGGGGGGGGGGGGTCACCAGGGGCCCAATGGCTACATGTTCCCCATCCCCAAAAATGCCGTGAAGGCGTCCATGATTGTGCATTTGGTGCGCCTCAATAAGTGCCACCAGTTTCGCCCGCCACGTTTTAGTTTGCCCTCGGTTGAGGACCTTGCCTTCCTCATACAGGCCCACAGCATGGGCCTCTTGAGGCCTTCGCTGGGGTCCCACTGTCTGGACCACCTGAACGACCCCTTCCTACGTGAACTTGAGAGTTTGCGTCCTTCGGCGGAACCGGGTGCCCCCCTCTTGGCCTGTCACATCCACCTTACCAATGCCTTTTGGTCGTTGACTTTGCCAGAGCCTTATAAAAACAGCTTTAGAGTGCACATCGACGGAAAATCTTACGCTTTTTCCTGCCTGCCTTTTGGTTGGCGTTTTTCGCTGGTCATATGACAATATGTGCTAGCTTTTGTGACAGGGTCCGTGGACACCAGTGGTGTCATGGTACTGCACTATTTAGACGATTTCTTGGTCATTGGGTATGGGAAAGCCAGGGTGGGATCGGTGTCACAGCGCCTGTGCGATGCTCTGCGCAAGGTCGGGGCCGTCATTAGTACTAAGAGTGTCCTAGAACCGGTCCCGGAGATTCAGTGGTTGGGGAAGTGGCTGGTGCTTTCGGGGGACGGTGCGGGGGTTTTCCCAAAGGGGCAGGGGGGGGCTGCTTTGCTGGGCCTCTGGATTCGGGCTACGGTGCTGCCCCTTACCCGCAAGCACGCCCGTCGTATCCTAGGCCGTTTTATTTGGAGCCTGCGCCCGGCAGTGGGGTTCGCCCCTTTTTTGAGTGGCTGGTGGGCCCACTGTCAGTGGGGGCCGAATGGGCTTCAGATTTGCCCCCTGTCCTTGGTCCAGAGCCTCCTGCACTGCCTCTTGCTTTCCTATAGGGCTTGGAAACCACAGGTATTGCTTCCCCTTAACATCTGTGGGGGGGGGGGGGTCCTGTATGTGGATGCCGCCTTTGATGTTGATAAATTGATAAAGCAGCGAGGAGCCACAATATGCCTGAATTGTGTTTTGCTTTGTTCGTAAAACCAAAGTTAAAGTCCAATCTTTGCTTTGACCTTCTGACCATCTAGGGGCCAAAATAAGCACTGTGTGGGTGATCTTGGCCCTCCACGGTGTATCGGTGATCAGTGACAGACCGGGACAGAGGTCAAGCGAGTGTCAGGCGCTATCAGCTAGCACTTAAACGTCAATTCCTAACCGCCCCCTATGGGGGGGAACCAGCACGCCATTGCTGGGGAGATTTCAGGGGGGGTATAAGGTAGCAGTGCCACTTGTGTCTGTGAGGCTCTTGTGACTTTGTCCTATACTAAGCATCAATGGCCCTTGGTCCTTCAACATGCTGTGAAAGTTCTATATAGGGCACTGCCCACTGTACATACTCCGCCCCCCCCCCCCTTCCGCAAGCACAGCCGTGGTCCCAAAACACCAGGCAAAATAGCCGTTCAACGCCCACCCGGTGCGTAGACAGTAGACAAGGCTGTGCTCTCGTATGAGACAGATGACGGCATACGCACATGACCGCCCATTTCCAGAAGATGCAGATGGTGACAGGCTGTGGAAGGGGAATATCAGGAATTGCTAAGAATCACATCAATACAAACATGAGTTGCAATGTGTGGTAGAATGGTTTTAAACCCCATCTTACATCTGGGACTACCAAAACAGTGGTCCCAAAAATTACTAAAAACAGCGGTTCAACACCCACCCTGTGCTTAGACAAGGCCGTGCTTGCGCAAGGGGGAGAGGGGGTGGGGGATTGCAGCTTTAT
>CAXIWF010001432.1:0-50978 GCA_964036045.1 Eutreptiella sp. 'Long Island Sound 2002' | reverse complement strand
AGTGGCAGATGCTACTCGCAAATCTGATCGTGGCCCCCCGTGGCTTGTCTCGGACGATGGCAATGCGCTGTGGACGTGGGCCGGGCCCTTCTGATGCGACGCCTCACGAGCCCTTGTGTGCTCTCAGATGATGTCCCAGCGGGCGGCAGCACCGACGGCCCTGACGCAGGTATGCGGTGCCCGTGCGGCTGCCTCCTGCGCTTTTGGTCTCGGTACGTCTTACAAATGCCCAAGGCACGCCCCGCGGCCAGTGGACCACTTCGAAGCGCATGGGACCAGTGCAGTCGAGTACTGTGAGTTCACGTGTGGTCGCGTGGGCGTTGTGGGCCGCGTGGACGCGCTGTAGGGGGCGACGAAGATGAGCCCGACGAGCCGCGGCTGCTGATCAATATTGCCCATCCCCACGGCGTCAACGGCCTTTGTGCGGACGCGGCGGGCACCGCCATGAGTCTGTACGTGGCGGATGAGACCGACGTGATACGCTGCTACGGGATCTCTGCGTGAACCCGCTGACGGGGGACGTGCTGCGCGGGTGCGCGCGCGATGCCCGGCACGAAATCGCGGAGTTGCGATGCACAGTCGACGAATAGGGCCATCATCAAAGTACCAGATGCGCCGCCGGCCGCCACGACAACGGGATGCCTCCGGTCAAAGCGCCTTGTGTGGGCACCGCGCTCCATCTCAGAGGAAGGGTGTGTGTAGGGGGTGGGGTGGGGGGGGGTCAACAGGCTCCGACACATGAAGTCATCCACCGTTTCCGTCATCCTGAGCCTTGGGTTTGCCATTGCGGAGCGCCGGGGGCGGGGGGGGGGGGGGCTACAGCGCTGAGGGAAGGGGTGTCTAGGCCGCGGGGGCTCCATCAACCAGCCGCTTTATCGGTCACGGTCGGATCTGGAGTCGAAGGCGATATCGCCATTTCTGTTGCCCTGAGACTAAGAATAGGCCTGTGTATGGGCCAGCACTCCGTTTCACTCCGTGGCCTTGGGGCCGGATCCATTGCACACTTTGCATTGCACACCCTGCCTGCCGGGGTCATGTCTGGTGTGTGGTCAAGGTGAGTGGAAGGTAATCTTGGGTCCATCAATGTTCATGACTGGCACCACCCGCATCGCCAGTTCTGTTGCCCTAAGACCAGAATAGAACAGGCTTATGGGCCAGCACTCCGTTTCCATGGCTATGGGCCTGATCCACCGCTGGTCGCGTTGCAAAGGGGTGCTTCGAAAACCGGCACTCCAAAGTATGCAGCTGCTTGGCCCCTAAAGGGGCATGCTGAAACTGACCAGCTCCACCCCAAGAATGGTCCCCAACGGCACACGCACGATGCTGCCAAGGTCAGCGGACTGCCTGCACAGCTGCTGGGGATGCAATAGGGCCGTTCCAGTCCAACGTAGCCCGGCCAGCACTCTGTTTCACTCCCTGGCCTTGGGCCTGATCTGTTGCACGCTTTGCGTTGCACAGCCTGCCTGCCGGGGTCATGTCTGGTGTGTGGTCAGGGTGAGTGGAAGGTAATCTCGGGTCCATCAATGTTCAAAACTGGCTCCACGCTCACTGCCAGTTCTGTTGCCCTAAGACTAGGACGGGTATGGGCCAGCACCACATTTTACTCCATGGCCTTGGGCCTGATCTGTTGCACATGAAGCGCTGTGTTTTTGGTCCGACATGCTATTTCACTCCCTCAAGGCCCGTATCTTACGGCCCCCGCCCACCCCCCCCCGTCCCCGCCGACCTGCGTCTCACTGCACTGCACGGCGCTGTGGGCCCCAACCATCGCAGTGGTGAGGCACACGGCCCCTGAGGTCTGGGCGGGTGGGTGTTCTGAGGCGGTCGATTCAAAGGGGGTGGACTACGGCCGTGCAGTGTTCTGCGACAGGAGCGCCCCTTCTTCTTCGCCAATTCGTGTCTTGAGGCATGTTCCGGACCCTTTCCATGACCCTGACCCCCCCCCTCACCCGTGCCATTGACTCCTCTCAACCCGTTTGCTCTGGACAATGCAGAGCTGTCCCCCTCGCCCTTGCCCTTGTGACCCTCCGCGGCCCCACGAGGGGAATGCCCATGCGGGTGGGTGTCATGTGTGTGGGTCTGGTGGGGGCGGGGGGCGGACTGGGGCGCGAGTGGGCGCCGCGCTCAGTCACTGCATTTGTGTGGGGGTGTGTGGGACGCGCTATCCCCCGCAAAGCCCTGCGCTGAGGTCAGCAGCACCATCACCTCCGTGCGCGGCACGTCGTGCGTGGGCCGGGCACACTTGTCGTGGGGCGGCTTCCCAAAGCCCCATTCCTTCTGGAGACGGGGGGATGGCGGTTGTTGGGGTGTGTACGAGTCTCTCGGGTCCATCAATGTTCATGACTGGCTCCACGCGCATCACCAGTTCTGTTGCCCTAAGATGTGGATGGAATAGGCCTGTGTATGGGCCGGCACTCCGTTTCACTCCGTGGCCTTGGGCCTGATCTGTTGCACACTTTCCATTGCACACCCGATTTCCTTGCGAAGTTCGACACGGATGAGGACCTCGGGCTACTTGCCGAGGGGGCGCCGGCGCTCTCCCCCGCCGGCGTGCGAGAGTATCTGTCTTCCCTGGAACCGCTGAGACGCAGCAACGAGGACCTGCAATTCCGGTGGACCCAGCACAGCGACCCGTTGCTGCGGAAAGCGGCAGCCGGTGCCGTGCCTGCCGGGGTCATCTCTGGTCTGTGGTCAGGTCATTGCTCAGAACTGGCTCCACGCGCATAGACACGGCTGAACGCCGCGATCCCAATATCCAATTCTTTCAGTCACAATGCCCCGTCATCATCAGACCCGCATCATCAACGCCTATCGTTTGCAGAACCGCTCGTAAGAGAGAAGGACGGGGATTGTGAGGGTCATTGGGGGTGGGAAGCCACACGCTTCAGGGGTGGCGCCGAGTGCTGCATTTCTGCGATGCAAGGAGACGGTCATGGACAAAAGCATCTTTCTTCTGGATCATTTTGGTTCTTTTAAGGAAGATTCCTGGTCGTGGGCCAACAATGTAAGCACCAGCAAGGCCGGCGAAACCTCCAACCATGTGAACGACTCCACAGCCAGCAAAATCAAGCAGTGGAAGTGGTGCATTTGGATTACTTACAGCCATAAAGCCTTTGCCATCCCACACCCAGTGACAGACAAAAGGATAGATGATTCCACTGATAATGATTGTGAAGACGACATAGCACACAAACTTGGTACGCTCGGCCATTGCTCCTGAGACGATGGTCGCAGATGTGGCAACAAATGATAAATCAAAATACCAAGGAATCGTTGCGTCTGGAAGATAAAATGGATGCTCAATGCCAACAAAAGCATTGCTGAAACGTCCTCTTGCCACACCATAGCCAATAATCCACCAACTGAGAGTACAGAGGCAAACATCCAGGACATTTTTCATCAAAATGCTGCGAAGGTTGCTGACAATCGATCCTGCCTCCACAAGAGCGAACCCAGCCTGCATGCTGAATACCATGAAGGCAGCAAGAAGCATGAAAAGTGAATCTACGTCATTTCCAATGCCCTTGGCAAGAGCTGTAACGTCCGTAACCTGAGAGCTCAGGTCTTGCACAACCTCGGTGAAGTTGCTTATCATTGTGAAAGATTGCCAAGCGGAGGCGATCTGCAGGACAAAAGGATGCCAGCAGAACATATCAAAAACAAGCCCACACGACCAGCGCTATGCATCTATGTGACCAGCTTTTTCCTGTGGCTACGAACATGAGTAGCCCCCAAAATACCTCTCGTGGGCTTCTGTAGAGACCTTTTTGGAATGCGGGGGTTTCAAAGGTGCTGCGGCTGATAGTGATGGAAGTTTTGGAGAATTCCAAGGTTTTCATGGGGCTTTGCATGGTGGCGTTTTCTGTTCGTTTCTACCTGCAAAATGTATGCGGGTGCATCTGTGGGTGTGAACAGACATGTCCCTGGAGTACTTTTCCCCATTGGCACCCACTGGTTCCCACTTGTTTTACAACAACGGTACAGTGGGAGGTAAAACTCCTGGGTCAGGGCACGCACAGGAGCGAGCAACAATCAGGAGAGTTGGTAAACTTCACAAACATCTCCAGTGTTGTGCTATTAAGCCTCCGGTAGTGCTTCCTGCATAAGCACTGCCGGTGCGGAGACATGGATTGCTGCAATCATGTCTGGTACCAATCTTGTACAGTATTTCAGAGTGGTGGACCTGATGGTACCTTGGGGCATGTATGGACCAGTGGCCACCATTAACAGCAGGTATGTGTGTGCCAAGCCACACAAATTCCAGATCATGCTCCAACTGCGAGGTTCAACAAGCGAGAGGAGGGTTAGGGGTTAGCGGGTTAGAGCCTGCCTGTGGCTATCCCACCCCTGCCCCCCGGTGTGCCGCGGCCCAGCGGAACGACGTCTGCCATGGGCTATGTGCCCTCCTCGGAGGCCCTCCCGTGGCTGTGCTGATCCTGCGAGCCTCGGTGGGGCAACACCTCTGCCCCCGGCCCTGCTGGGCCTGCCCCACCTCCCCCGGACAAGGGAGCCGGCGCGTGCACCAACCCTCCGAAGGGCATAGCGCCCAGTTGCAGCTGCAGCCCCACCCCCTGAACTGGCAGACACCGTGGACCCCCTCCCATCACCCTGGGATGCCCCTCGTGATGGCGGCTGCAGTCGTGCCGCACCCCTCTGTGCCCCTTGCAGGACCTGTATGTGGGGGCCCTGTGCTCATCGCACAGAGTACTATTTACAAGGGTTGGCAAGTTTTAATGTTCTGGCCGCTCTTGCGACCAGAGGGTTAGGGGTTAGTGGGTTAGAGCCTGCCTGTGGCCTGCCCTTTCCCCCCTAGTGTGTTGCGGCGCGGCGGAACGGAAACCCCGAAAGCCGAGGGATACACGCTAGATGGTTCATCCGTGGAAGTAGACGGAGTGGGCAGAGTGGCAGGATATGGGATTTATGCACACCCTGATGTCAGTATTGTTTGCACAAGCAGAGCACAAGAAAACTGCACAGGACTTGGGATGGCAGTACTGATGTATCACCAAGGCCGGGTGTACCGGCGGTTGTATGGACGGGTGCGTCGCGGACCACTCCGCTGGATGCGGGACCCCACTCTGATACTGACCCTGACCCTATACCCTGGCCCACACGCTGCAGCACGGTTAGATCCCCCACTCAACCCCAGGGGATCAGTTTCAAAAAGTAAAGGAAAGGGCAGGTGCTCTCAGGGGGTCAGCCGGTCAGTGGGTGGGTGGGCGGGCAAAGACAGGAAAACTGCCTAAACATTGGAGACGCAAACAAAAGTTGAGACGAGGCACAACTAGTGTTTGCACAAGCAGAGCACAAGAAAACTGCACAGGACTTGGGTATTCATTCTCCGCTGAACACAGCACACGCGCCACAGAACCCATCTCCGAGCCTCAGCCCTTGAGGAATGCGAACTGAGGTAGTTACAAAAAAACAAATAAAAGTACCCAGCGGCCATGCCGTCAGGGACGCCCACTGCAATGGGCAGGAACAGACGACCACGACAGTCGCCGAGTCTCACGGATTGAAGAGGCGGGCAAATCGCACCACCAGGCCGTACCCACCTTGAATCCATATATAGGGCACAGCAACCCTGTGTCCCTTGTTCCAGTCCGTCAGGGAGAGCACAGCGACTCACTCCGGTAGCCTCACCTCCCAGACCTCGCAGCATGCATGCTTCCCTGGGGGCTTAACGCTGCGGCCGTCGGGGGTCACGCGGCGGTGCGGCGTGCCTCCCACGCGTGCGGCCACGTCCCGGACCGCTCGCTCCAAAAACGCATCCCTGTCGGCAGGGAGGGGGCACTGGGGGCACAGGCGCACCCCGTTGCCGAGCAGCACCCGGCGGATGGGCAGGTGCGCCACCTTGCCGCGAAGGCAGCCGCGGAGCTCGGTGGTCCACTTCGCCGCCCGTCGCTGCTTGGCCTCCGCGGATCGCCGGTGACGCTGTCTGCCATGGCGACCCTTCCGGTGGGCTCCACGGGAACCCCGTCGCTTGCGGGCCCCACGCGAGCCCCGACGCTTGGTCATGTGTGCGGAAAAAAAGGTGCTACATGGAGGGCGCACGCACTGCCGCCGCTGGACTGCTTGGGGGAGAGGGGGGGGGGTTAGCATCCCCGGAGACATACCACCCCCCTCACCCGAGCCTCGCCCAAATTATCCAGCAATGCATCCCACGTGCGCCAGGCCTCGACTTCCGCCCTCGCCTGGGAGCTTCCAAACACCGACGCCACCCTCGACATAGGGTCCCCCGGCTCCAGTGCCGAGGGTACCCACACCAGGCGGACCACGATCCCCGAGACCCACAGGACCCTAGCCAACGACCGTAGGACCGCCTGGTGGTGGGTCAGGTGGCTAGTCGCGCGCAGTCGGAGCACCTGAGCAATGGCGGCTTCACTTTCGCTACACACCGTTACAGACTTCTGCCCTGTCCTGACAGCAAACCTGACAGCCCACGCCAAGCCCCTCAGCTCCGTGGTTTGCTGGCTGGCAAAGCGGGCTGGAGGTGTCACATGCGTACGCACACCCACTCCCGGTACAAGCGCTCCCACCCTCCAGCACCCTGCATCACGCGCTCCATCGACACAGACGATGACACCCCCGTACCACAGAGAGGAGTTCGTAAGCCTGTCCTCACTCCCAAACTGGAGGGTCTTCAACTGTCGCCCGGCCTCCCCGCCCGGCGCCTGCCAGGGCTCGGCCGCCACCGCCATCAATGTTGCGAGGCTCCCCAGCATTTTCAGGGGGAAGCCCTGGGCCGGCTGTTTGACCCCTCCCACCGTTCTACCCCAGCGCAGCCAGCAGTAGGCACCCGCCGCGAAGAGACAACCGAATCCCCGCGGGCGTACGTGCCAATTCAGCAAACCCAAGAAGCTTTGGAGGTGCCTGTCATTGCCTGTCCCAACCGCCAATCTCAGCCAGCCCGCCCACAACTGGAGTAGCGCCTGTTCGTGGCTCTTGATGTGCCTGGCCTGTAAGTCAAGCTCTTTCCCCAGGAAAGATGCCACAGGCACCGGGTCCAGGACACTCTTAGGACTTATGAGGAACCCAGCCTCGATCAGGGCGCGCACAGCCGATCGCCCCGCTTCCCTGAGCACCTCCCTATCAGTGAAGACGAGCAGGAAGTCATCGAGATAGTGCACAAGGAGTATCTCGGGGGGCGGCACCCCCCGGAGAATGCGGGCCAAACTTGTTTGGCACAGATACGGGCTGTATTTCCAGCCAAAGGGCAGGCGTGACAGCGCCAAAGGCGGGGCCCCGGGGGCGGGCCGGAAGCGAAAAATCTAGCGCGCCCCTTGCGGCAAGCAAAAGCTCCAAAATGCATTTTTGAGGTCAATGTGGAGCCCATAGAGGCCCACATCAGGCGGGAATGCCGACAAGGACCTGGCCAAGTCCTCCCAGGAATCCAATCTAAAAGTGGGGGGTTTGACCCCGTCACTCTTGTTGATCTTGACGCAACTCAAGATCAAGGATACCTTCTCGGAGGACTCGGGGATGACGAAGGGGTAACACGTGGGGGGAGGGGGAGGGGTCGGCTGTCTCCTCGTAAACCCCCGCCCCCCGCAACGCCTGCACTATCCTCTGGACCTGCTGGGACACCCAGCGGGTTGCCCCTCGGACCACCCTTTCCCCGTCCTGCCACTCCCGCTCGACATCGAAATCCCGGAGCCCCTCGCGGTAGAAGGGCGGGACCACAGCGTCCCACAGATCCTCGGGGAGCTGGTGGGTGCCGACCGGTCCCAAACCCCGGTCCAAAATTGCATCCTCGACCCCCCCCATGAACCGCGGAATGGGGGAGGTGTTGACATGGAGGCATGCCTCCCATGAGTCCGGGTGGAGCGCGCGCAACGCGCTCAGGAGCGCGGGCAAAGCCTTCCGCAAGCGGAAATCCTCGGCTGTATCAAAGACCCTATTTAACCACAAATCCACCCTTTTCGCCACCATCCATAAGCCACAACGCTCCCGCTCCGCTATCCAGTGGAAATGCGGGGTGAGGGCTTGCATGAACTCCAGGAAAAGGGGGGCTTGTTCCTGCACCCTCCGGCCCCTGTCTGGACGCTTATAGAGGGGGGGGGGGCGACGCCACTGGGCCCGCCCGCCCCCTAGCCTTGGCGTTGCGGCGCTCAGCTGCAGCCACGAAGGCACCCTCCACCGGGCTTTGCGCCTCCGGCGTCTGGACATGCCCGCCTGTCCCGAGCTTGGTGCGCTTGAGTGCCGGCGAATCGATCTGCTGGGCCAAACAAGGTCTCCCAGTTTGACGGCGTGCGGGGGCTCGGGGTCGCATGGCCTGCGCACCACCCACGACCACCTTAGCGCGACACGGCCCCGTATATGAGCGGTGGATACGGCCCACCACTCCAGCTTTCGAGCCCGCCCCGGTCCCTCCTCTGACAGGACCAGCGGCTGCCCTGGAGGACCACGGCTTACGCTCGCGTCCCACGAACCTGGCAACTCCGGCCTGTCGACGCCCGGGGGAACCCCCGGCGCTGCCGACTGCGAAGGCGCCATCGGGTTCGCTTCCGGAACCCTCGCTGTCGTCGTCGGTGTCCACGTCGGAATCGACATTGATGGGCCCGGCTGCCGTCCCCGGCCCGCACCCCCCCCCCCCCCCACAGCAACCAGAGGACCCGCCAACGTGCACAGCTGACCCGCATCTCCCCGAGACACGGCGCCGCGCTCAGAGGCAGAGGCCAAAGGTTGAAGTGGAGGGGGGGTAGGAGCCGCTTCAGGCCCCGGGCCCATCTCAGCAGGGCCATCCTCGGCGGACTCCTCCAGCTCGGTCGCGGCCCTGTCTCCCTCGTCTCCGCTCCCAACTGTGCCGCTCTCGGTGGACCCCTGCCCCTGACCCCGCGGGCGCCTCGGCTTGCGCTGGGTCGGGGTGCTGAGGGCGCCCGCGATGCTGGGGAACATTGGTGAACCCCACAGCGCCAGGACCCCCACACGCTCCGGAGTCGGCAAAGGCCCTCGGTCAGAGGACCATGCAGGCAGTACCGTAGGGGCCACGACACCCGGGTCGGACCACTTGGTGCCGTATTGCATCGCCACGGCCGTGCTCTGCCATCTGCCCCACCATTTGTAGTAGGCGAGGTCTGGTTTGCGGGCCCAAGTCGCTGCGGCGCCTCCCCTGCGTAGCGCATGCCACCTGGCGCGGGCGCGCGCTGTGCTCGCCAGGGTTTCGGCCATGCCTGCCTCCAATCCCGCCTCCCCTGACTGCCAGACCAGCATGTCTGAGGACCGGCCCAACGAGACCATGTGGCGATGAAGCCATGCACGGACCCCGTCCGCATACCTGTACAGGGGTCGGGTGGTGTACCCCTCCTCCCCTGTCTTGGAGTTCCAAAACTGGACAAAGCCTGGCATAGCCAGGTCAGAAACCCTGATGCCAGCTGCTTCGCCCACCCGTAGGTAGCATACCCAGCTGATGATCGCCAACGCGCTGAACACCGTTCCATTTCTGAAGTCTCTGGCCTTCTCGACCAGCTGGACCAAGCCCGCTGGGGACAGATAGGGCTGAGAGCCCGATGAGGCGGCTCCCGCCGCGATCCTCTAGTGCAGGGTTGTGACTGTTGGGGGCAGCCACTGGAGGTCCTCCACGGCCCGGACCGCGGAAATAATACCCCGCAGGGCTGACGCTGTAGCTCCGGCTTGCGCCCTCTCTGCCAGGAGGCCTGCCAGTGTCGCGGCTGGATCAGGCGGGCCCGCGCGCTCCGCGTAAGCTGCCAAGGCCCGGAGCCGGGACGCATACTGCGACCAGGTTCTCGGCCTCCACGACTGCATGGCGCTTTCTTCCGGTGAGCAGGGTTCGTCTGCCCGGGCTGATGTCTCCCACCTGCGGGCGAGCGCCCGCAGGTCCGCCGCTGTGCCCGTGACGCCGGAGCCCGGGGCGGCCGGTCCGGGCTCCAGCTGATCCTGTCAGGACCAGTGTGGGCACCTAAAGTGCCAGTGGCGCTCGTCGGGGGAGCCCCGCTGTGCGCACCTCTGGCACCCTCCACTTAGCGGCGAATCCACAGGGATCCATTCGCCTTGCCGTGACTGCCACTGCAGCACTCCGCCCACTTCCCTGAACTTTACACTTCGCCATGTGAATGCCGACCCCTGTTCCTTCCATGCCTCCTCCAAAGTGGCGTACTGGCTGGACTCGGAGCTGGACTTCCCGTGTGTCCCCGCATACCTGCGGGCATAGGCCGCCTGGGACTGGGACACGCAGTCCCAGACCCTCCACGCCAGTTGTTCTCCTGGGTCGACCGCGGCCTCCGTTGCCTGGCCGCCGAACTCGCTCGGGCGGGGGATCTCCCCCCCCTCACCGGCCCTAAGCCGTACGTACGCCTTGATGTTGGACAGCATCAGCCTCATCCACTGCGCCAACTGGGGCTTCTCGAGAGCTCGGTTGATTTCCGGCACGCTCAGCGGGGGCAAGCGGGGCCCCTCCTTCACTGCCACTCGGGCGAGTTGCTCTCTGAGTTTTTGGATTTCTTTGGCCTGTGCTGCCAGTCGCTCCTCGGCTGGCACCTGCTGGGCCTGATTGGGCTGCTCAACCCCGTCCATGGGTTAACAAAAACAAAGACAGGAAAACTGCCTAAACATTGGAGACGCAAACAAAAGTTGAGACGAGGCACAACTAGTGCTGCGCATGTGCTAGTGACGCCGCGACAAACCAACAACACGGCGGAAATTTTAGCGGCCATCCGTGCCCTACAGATTTTTACATTTGGCAAGATTG
Organism: Eutreptiella sp. 'Long Island Sound 2002'; assembly: GCA_964036045.1. NCBI lineage: Eukaryota > Euglenozoa > Euglenophyceae > Eutreptiales > Eutreptiaceae > Eutreptiella > Eutreptiella sp. 'Long Island Sound 2002'. The sequence continues at coordinate 40,270 of CAXIWF010001432.1, read as the reverse complement.
CAATTTGCACAGATAGTGAGTATGTTTTTTTGGGTGCCACAGGAGCGGCGAGACAGTGGCAGTTAAAAGGGTGGGTTGGGAGCAAAGGCCCACTGTTGAATGTCCCATTGTGGGAAATTCTTTTGGAGACTCTCCGAACACACCAGCGTTCGATCAAGTTTGTCCCTTCACATGTCAATATTATCGGGAACAACGAACCAGACCGCCTTGCGGACCAAGGCAGACTTTCCCATCCGCTGTGCCCAGTGTTTCAGACACCCGCGCAACATGCCTCTGCAAACGAGACTCCCCCGCCCCTTAAACGACGGCAGCGAGTGTTGTGTACGGACCTTCAATGAGTCTCTAGAGAACTTCTCTTTTCCCCGCCAAAACATGCGCAACTTAGCGTATCGCAAGATATTCTTTTTTTTTTGACTGACTCCAGAAGTTCAAAGAGTACTCAAGACTGTGCTTGGCAAAGTGGGCGTCTCCAGCATATGATACACTGGATCTCCGCAACTCGGGGCACATGGCAAAGACCCAGAGTTCACATGCGTATACTAGAGGGCTCTCTGATGCGGTAGGCAAAGCCGCCACGCCATATGGCAAGCCTATAATGCGTAAGATTTAAGGGGGTTAAGACATGCTAGATCACGCGTGTGCCATTCCCCACAGGTCCTCAAGAGTGACAAGCTTTCTTCGCTTTGTAGGGGCCATGTCCGGTGGCGGGCGTTGGCCCAGGATGCCGGGCCTTGTGCGGCACTCGCGTTTAGGCAGGAGCGACTCCACCCGGTGGGCGGCGCGCTCAGATGCCCACAACTGGTTCATCACCGAAAAGAGCTGAATCCTTTGCTTATGCCGCTGGTAGTGCCGGTCTGCGGAGGTGGTCCACACTCTAGCACGTCGCGAAAGGGAGTGCCAGTGCCGTGATTGCCTCACTAGATCATCTAGCACGTCGCGGTATGAAACCATCAGTGAGGCCCCGAGAACGGCACGCCGATGCAGAAACCAAGGCTGGGCCAGATACTGCATTGCCGAAGCTACTTGTTGTGCCCTTGGGTCTGCGGCAGTGGGACAGAGGCACTGGTCAAGATATTTCACCGCCCATGACCTGGTGTGGTACGACTGCGGCCGGTCCCATGTGCGCATTGCTCTACGCTGGGACGTCTCTTGAAAGGTGCGGCCATCCCGCCGCGATGTTCTCTCCCGGGGCCCCGTATACCGTAGATTATTGCGGAGGACAGAGTCCGTGGGGTTCGGCCGTACAGCTCGTGGGCGCAGCTTTGTGTACCATGCCGGCACAGTTGTGGATAGCGTGGGCGGCACCTGTGGGTCGCGGGGGGGCATGGTGAGTTGGCCGCGCAGTTGGCATACGCCATGTAGGGCGTGGTATTGGTGCCAGGCCACACGTTCCCTGAGGTCTATCCGCAGTGTTCGGGGGATGTGGTCCCATAGGGACTGTGGTATGCGAATGCAGGAAACATGGTGTAGGTCCGCTGCCGACGCCCTGGGGGGAATGTTTGCCCGGCGCGCGCCCGGCGCACTACCTTTCTATTAACTATCCCGACTTCTGCCCGAGATTGACCCTCTGATGGAGAAGGCCCCCCAAATAGACCATGATGGACTACGCACCTTCCCTGCAAAGCACGTTGCAAAATAAAGCAATATCTGTGAATTCAGCAACTCCAACTGTCATCTGTATTGTACTTAACAAACAACATTGGTCCCACAAGTGTGGGTGTCAATACATTCCTTACACTCATCACAAACTGCGACGGTGGAGCGTTTAGGTTATGCACCCTGCACTGAAACATGCACTGCACCACAAGTCCAACACACAGCCTGTCAATTGCTGACAACAACTCGGGGTTCAGGTCCATGCCCCTACCCGGGGGCAGGGCATGCGCAGCCAGGCAGGCTGCTTCCAGTAGACAGTGTTTGCATAGCGGTGGCGGCAGGGCTGACTGTACTGAGGCACAGGTGCTGGGTGCATTCAGCAACCCGGAGGGGGGGGGGGGTGGGTGGGGGCAGGGCACTGGCCGGTGTGGTGGGTGGGGAAGCAGATCCAGGGCCAGTAAGGGGGGGTGGGTGGGGGACCCAACCATCAGTGCAAAGAACACACTAAGCAACACAGTCGGGGTCCTAAACTATAGTTTATATCCATAAACTAAGGTTTAGGTTATGCACCCTGCACTGAAACATGCACTGCACCACAAGTCCAACACACAGCCTGTCAATTGCTGACAACAACTCGGGGTTCAGGTCCATTCCCCTACCCGATGAATATGCTGTGCGGCTCCCCCCCCCCCCCTTGTCTCAAGAAAGACTGTGTAGAGGGCACGGGGGGGTAGGGCAGGGTGGCGCTGGCTTACCTCGAAAACCGGGTGGCTCCCACGTGTTGCCCTTGCGGCCGCCGTGGGGTTTCAATGCGCCTGTGCCCCCCCCCCCCCCCTCAGCCTCTGTATCGCACTGTCCCTACGTGCAGGGGTGTGTGCACGCGTTCCTGGTCCAAACGTGCCTGTGTGCATAGTGCTGCTACAAGCATGTCGTCAGGAGATTCATAAGATCTCCAGCGGGATGGAACATCCGCTGGATTCAACTCTCTCTTGACCCACAGCAGTTCAACCACCGCCCCCGACCAAAGCAGAGTGTGCTGCAGCTGGCGCAGCAGCCTGTTTTGTGCATCATAGGCCGTGGCTGCTTTGCCCTTCATGGCAGAAAATAATGATGACATGTTGTCACCATAGATTCGCAGGAACTGCACCCGTCTGTATGCCCCCGTGCGCACTGTCTCTACAATACCTGCCAGCTCCGCTGCTTGCTGTGTAGCTACCCAATCAGGCAGCCTCTTAATGCGCATCCCCAGTGTATCCCCCCAGATGCCAACATAATAATTCTGGCCCTGTCGGGCCGCGTCGCAGTAGAACGTATCAGTTGATCCCAGGGTGCCGTGGGGCACCCATGGGACCAAAGCACATGCAATGCCTTCCAGGAGGCCCCGCAGGACCTTGGGTGGTGTACACTTTGCAGTAGTGGGTCCCTGGTTGAGCCAACGGTACGCGCCAGCCAGGAAAGGCTGTGCCCCCCTCCCCGGCCGCAGTGCCCACTGTAGTTTCCCCAGCATGCGCCTCAACGCTTTGTCCGAATATCCGGTGGTGGCTAGTCTAAGCCAACAGCAGACGAGGTGTGCCTGCAGCGCTGAGGCATTCTGCACTCCTCCCTGGTCTCCCCCGACCACCTTTCCCATCCACTTTACGCGGTCGCTGGGGTCCAGGGAGGACTTCGGGCTGACCACCCAACCGGCCTTTTCTAAATCCGCCTTCGTACGCAGTGCCTGCTGACGGACCGAGCTGGGGTGCCTGCCAGCCACCAGCACATCATCTGCATATTGGATCACCACCACCGACCCTGGGAAATATTCTACAAGGTAAGCTGCCAAAATGGCTTGCGCCATGGAGGGACTGTGCTTCCTACCGAATGGCAGGGACTGCAGTGCGTACACCCGCCCCCCCACCCCCACCCTGATGCTGTCGCGCTGCGGTGGGGGCACTCGACAGCTCCAGAAGTGGTTGCTTATATCAAGGGTGCAGTAAAACAATTGCTCCCCACGCAGTGCGCACAATTGCAGCAGGTGTGCCAGCCCATCCCATGTGGGCAATTTAAATGGTGGGGGGTCCACACAGCGGGCATTCAGGTCCAGCATGGGTAAGATCAGGGAGCACTTGTGCTCATTCTTGTGCTGGACATACGCCCTTGCTTTCGGCGGTTTTTGCGACGGGGAAACCGCAACAAGCTGTTGCCCCAACAAGGTGTGAACAAGTGCAACCAACGGCGGGTCCAATGAAAATGGTTGGGGGGGGGTGCCCTCAGAGGCCCACAGGAAATTAGCCGGAGCCATGGCATCCCAGACACTGTCCGGTATGTCAATGGCCCCCGTGTCCCCCAGGCCCTTCTCGGCCACCTCTACTGGCACCACCAACTTAGACCGGTGTCTCCACGAGGATGACGTGCTGATGTCCGGCGGTGAGATGTCCGTGGCCGCTTCCACATTGGTGGCCAGCTCATGCAGAACCGCTCCCAGGTGACAGCTGACTGGCCCCGCCTCCTCGTTCCATCGGCACATAGTAGTCATCATGTAGTCCCTCAGCAGGTCCCTCACCGTCTGCTCCTTCACCCGGATCATCTCCGCCACCTTCTTGGAGGCCTGTAGCCAGTGGTCTGTCACCAGAGTCTCGCATTCCGGACACTTCATCTGGGCCAGCGCGGTGCACCTGCACAGGTCTCCACAGCTGGTACTGTGGACCTCGCCGAGTGGCCGTGACCACATACCCAAAGTGTGGGGATGTGTCAGTTTCGGGTTCCCGCATAGGCGGCTCGCCTCCACCTTTACGTTCTCTCCTGCATGCCCGCTTGGCGCTGTCAGGCAGGTCGTCACCATCGTGTTGCCGCTTGTGTCGGGCTGGCGTGTCGTCCGTCGCCGCCGGCGTCGCAGCGTCTGCCGCCAAATCACTAACTGGGTCACCACCATCATCCGAGTCATCGACCACAACGTGTACCACATGCTCCTCAGCAGGTCTGCTGTCCCTTGCTGCAGTAGCAGGGTCATCAGGAGCTGGCTCCACCTCGGTGTTCTCAGTCTCAGCACCCACACCATCCGTGATCTTCGGTCCCTCCGCTCCTTGAGCGACATCATCAAATTTCTCCAGCAGCTCCACCGGCTCTGTCGTTGGCGTTTCCTCTTTTGCCGCATCTGGCCCCTCATCTGACGTGCAGGCGCTGGAGGTGTCAGAATCGTCTCCCGGTGGTTCGGGGTCGTCCCTGTCCCCCCTAGTGAACATGGCTGCTGGTATCTTCGGCACTGGCGACCATGCATCCGCGGGCCAGAGTGACTTGGGTTGGACCAGTCGCCCCTCCACATCTCTGGCCAACCATCCGCTGTTCCCCACCGGCCATGGCACGTGGACTTCTGCTGGTAGTGACCATCGTGGCGGTGTCTTCCAGTAATGTCTGGGCTGGGCCTGTGACCACCAGCGTCCCCAGACTTGCAACCCTCGCAACTTTCCGCCTTGATGCCCCCAGGACACGGCCCCCAGCTTCTTGAGGCCGTGTCAGGCAGCTTTTGGGAGGTCCCGATGTTGTACCACTTGCTTGAGCACCGTTTGTAGCACGGACCTTCCTCCTGGGACCAGCGGCTGTCGTACTTGCACGTGTCCAGGTCTGTGTTTCCAGAGATATGCCCTCCATGCCTCGAGAAAAGGCGAGAGGGCGTATGTGGTGACTTTCTTGTTGCGCTTTTCGTCCCAGAAGGTAACGAACCCCGGCACTGATATCCACCCCCACGTGACTCTGGCCGCGTCGCCCACCCTCCAGAGGTACACGATGCTGCAAATGGCCAGGAACACCAGCCGGCCCCAGGCCCAGTGGCCCCGGCTGGTGGTGATCGTCTCGACGTGGTCCCATGTGGCGACCGGCTTAGGCTGTGCCCTGCGCGCCCATCCTTCACCAATCGCCCTGGCTTGCATCCAGTGGACACCGGTAACCACCGCTTGGATGATGCGTACCTTTTCCAGTAGTCGCACCCCTGAGATGAGCGCTGTCGCGCTTGACCCGCTCTTTCGCTTGGCTGCCAAGGCATTGAGCCTCCTCTCCACGGCGTCCACTAGGAGCTCGTCTGGTGTGCTGGCCAGCAGTGCTTGTCGCAGCGCGCTGGTGTACGTGTCCACCGACCCGGGTTCCATGACCCGGATGGCTGTCGCTCCCGTGCTCGACCCCAAGTCTGTGTGCGTGAGCCTCCGGACATGCTGTAATGCCTCCCATACATCGCGGACACTGGGGGCCCCAGTGGGGACCTCCGGGCCCCCCCCGCCCCTTCACTGGCTCTCCCCTGCCGGGCAGGGATCCTTGGACCAGTGCATATGGCCACATTTTATGCACGGCGTGGGGGGCGGCTTGCTGGTGTCGTACGCCACTCCTTTCGCCGACACCCAGAGCCTGGTGTCGCCGATCTGCTGGAAACCTCCAGTGGACCCCTTCTTGCCGCAGTCCGCAGCCCAGTGCCCGTCTTCGCCACACCGGAAGCACCTGTCGGCTTAGCAGGCCGTCCTTCGCCATTAGCTCCCGTCTGTTGCTTGGGTGTCTGCGGGGTCTGCGCGTTATGCTGCTGGACTGACGCCCTACCATTTTGCTTCGCCAGGATTTCCTGGTGTAGCACGTTCCATACCGCCAACACGAACTTGTCCTCCCGCCAATTTTCGGCATTCAAAGGTCTGGTCTGCAGCTCTGCCACCGCGGATGCCAGCGTGGTCATCCACTGGTATGGCAACGCCCTGCCCAGCATTTTCGCTGTCTCCTCGTCGGTGAGCGCCGGGGCTGCCCGCGCTTTTGCCTTCTCCATCTCGAGGGTGGCCCTGGCCGCATTCGCCTCCAGTTCCGCTATCCGTTGTTTGTCGGGCGTTTGATCTGCTTCCACGATGGCGTATGCATCTTTGACGAAGATTCGCGCGTCGAAATCGAGAAAAGTTTGTAGTCTTTTCAGCACTGTGTTTTGCCTCTCCTGCTGCTTGCTGTTGGTGTAGGGATTCCTGCTGCTTGTTTTTGGAGATGAAAAGCTTTGTTTTGATGAAATACAGTCACTCCAAGTCACTCCAGGATAGCCCAAGCCAATAGTATGCAAAGAGAAGAGGATTCAGGATCAAAGCATGAAGGGCTGCAGTGTAAACAGTGAAAGATGATTGGATATTCACAGAAACTGCAACTCAGGTCACATATGAATGCATATTCACAAAGATAGCTGAAATGTTTTTGGAAAAGAGTTAGAAAACTGCCTCAGGATCACTCTCACTCCATAGTGCCATCTTAGGAGATGTGCACTCTTTGTTTTGGGTCCCATATGTGCTGAGGTGGCATGGTATGTGGCGATGAGGTCACTGCCATGTCACATGGGATCTTCCTACTTAGCTAGGCTGACCAGGAATTGAACCCAGGACCTCTCAAAAAGAGGTGCCCAGCCCCCTAGGGTGCATACCACTAGGATAGCTAAGAATTCATGGAAAAACATAGATAAATTCATAGGCTCTACTTTAGGTATATCAGTGCTCAGTCAACTCAGGAAAAGATGAATAGCTTCACATTGAAAGGGGATTAAGGGGTCCACTCCATATCCTGATTGGGTGTTTGGTTCCATAGGTCAAAATGTGTTATCACCAGTTTTGGTTGGACCAATACTAAGATAAAAATGCATGGATGCTCAGTGCATCTCTAATACAACTAGAGTAGGCCTCAAAGCATTGGAAAAGCACTTTTTCTTACTCCCCCCTTGTGCTGTGGTGGCCACCACTGTCGCATTTTAGGAAAAAGGGAATTTTTCTTGGCTTTTCCTTGGTTTCCACATCTACTTTAAAATACCTACAGTTTCCCTCACACTGAAAAATGAGCGCTCACCATGGCTAGCGCTCTCCTGCTGCTTTGTTTGTAACATATCCTACAGAAGACTCAGCGCTCATGGCGCTGCCGGGGCTCCTGTGGCTTGGTTGGGTTAGTATGGGAGCATGCCAAACATGTGCATATGCATCCCTCCCTCCAAGACGCAGCGTCGACACAACCCAAACGCAAGACACAATATACACACTCGCATGGGTTCTCGTAAACCTGCTGGCGACCTGTGACCTGTCTTAGGGCGAAGGGAGTCTGAAAAGAATTAAATTTGCCCCTTGGTGGGATCTTGGTTCTGCTCAGTCTCTCCAGGCACCTGCGTTTCGGCCCGAACACGGCCTACTCAGCGAGGCTGCGCGTGGGTATCTGCAGAGGCAGGAATGGGAGAATTATGGACGAATCCACGCAAAAACGAAGCGACGACACCAAAATCCGTCAAATGACGGCGTAGAATTTTTCTGAAACGACACACCTGAGCAGAATCCAATTGTGCATCAGAAGCACATTTTTATAGAAATTATAGTCATCTCTGGATTTTTTAAATCCAGAAATTCATACGCATAAAATGGCGGCGCGCAGGGGCGGCTCCTAGCGAAGCGCCGGAAAATGGAGAAATAATGGAATTATAAACGTATGTCTCACGTAGTCTTGAAAATGACGAGACACACACTAATAAATAAACATACAGATTCCACCCACACTAATAGAAGCTTCCAAAATTCAAGAATTCGAAAATGAACGAAAAGACTTCAATGAATCAGGTATAAACTACAGGTATGTTCGTCTCGCATGCCGCATACACATTGCTCGTCTCGTGTCTCCGTGAACGAGCCTTGTAGCAGCGCTAACAAAGATAGAACGCGATAGAGGGATTGATTGGAAAGATTGCAGATGATTAGCGGTCAGATCAGGGTGATTAGACATACACACAAGTGCATAGCAACGTTCTTCGCGTGCGCCCCTCACTTGCTCTCTCTCCCAGCGGTAGGTAAGGTGAGTAAGCCCAGGCGGGGCCACCCCCTGGTTGAGTCGTGATTGACGCGCAGATGGGCAGGTTTGCCCACGATTCACGTGCATACTCGTGCATGCACACACGCATTAAAGGGTAGGCCACGCGAAGTGCGCACGGTAAACCTTGTTTAGGCTACCCAGGGGCTCCTCGGTACGTTCTTTAAGAGAACCTGAGGAGTCCCTTAAAGCTTGCTTGCTTGACAAGGGTAGCTGCTCCTGCAGCGTGTTTGCGGACAGTGTATTATAGGTCACACTGAGAAGGGTATAATACCTGGAGTGTGGCTTGGTTCCTCCGCCGCAAACGCCCTTTCATTTGCCTTTGTTTTACAGGTGGGCAGGTAGGGTGATTGGTGCAACAAGCTTCTTTTATGCCCTGCTAAACAAGGGCGCAGATCACACAAACAAATAACTCCGCTCCGCCTGTGGCAGAGCAGGGAGTCCGACTTCATCGACATCTGCGCCTTGCACGCGAGAGCACTCCTTCCCTCCAAGCCCTAGCAGGGGAAACGCGTTGTGGCGTCCCCTGTTAGGCCACAGTTGCTTAGCAGCGCTGTGTTCTCTTGTAATTTCACAGGAGGGTTGCTAGGACCCACGACACCTTTGACTTCGCAACGCCCAGTAGAGTGTGCGTGTAGGAGTGGTAGTCCTGAGTGGGGGCTTGAGCCAGTTGCCCCAGTGCTCGCCCACCAGGATGGTGCCACTGTAGGGTGTGTAGGACCTGTAGTGCGTGTGTCACTGTCCCACCCGTTTCCTGCAATTTTAGCAGGGTTGGTGGGCTGTGGCAGTGGTTAGGTCAGTGTTTTGGCCACATAGCAAAACGGCGTTTTCAAGCCTTCATAGCTTTTGGCCACCCCTCCCTGTAGTAGACAGATAGGTAGGGAAAACAATACCTGGATTAGCACGCTGGGTATTCCCCCAAGGTTTTGCGCCAGCACACAAATTGGGCGCATAGGGGAGGAGAGACCCGGGGCGTACCCCGTGGCATCAATAAGCCAACCCTCCAGGTTTAGCAAGGGCGCAGACTTGGGTATAATTAGGACACCACTTCTGCGGCTTGCTCTCAGGACCTTAGGAATAGCACACTCACACATACGCTTTGGCAGGTAAGGGTAAGGTTCAGTCCCTAGCTTTAGTCTTGGAGGCAAGCGTCTCAGCGAGCCTCAGCAACTCACCAAGGTTGTTCTGGGACAAGTAGTCAACCAGAACAGAGTTTAGGCGCCCCTCAGGTAGAACAAATGCAGAGAAAGGCTCCCAGGTGGCCTCTTCGACTCCAAACCCTTCCCAGAGGGTGAGGAAGCGCCAACCCTGGCGATAGCGGTGGCGTAGGACAGACTTCACCAGGTAGAAGCCTTCCTTAGCCATCTCCTCGGCGTTCATGTCGGGGAGTTCACCTTCAACTTCCATAGGGCTGGCAGCCCCTTGTAGGTCCAGAGCGGCGATTTCCTCGTCGTTCAGCTCCCACTCCTCCCCACAGAGGTCTTCAGGATCGTAGTAGCGCTTCAGGTGTTGAGCAGCGCACACCAGGGTCCCCCCTAGACGGGGAGAACACCGCACGGTGATACGGTGTCCATCCACAGATAGGATCTTGTACGGCCCGAAGTATGGGTCATCGCTGGTAGAGCGTGGCCAGGCGGGTAGTCGACTGTGGTGCACCAGCACCCAGTCCCCCTCTTGGTAGGTGGCCGGTACACGGTGCTTGTTCTTCTTGTTCCACTGACGCTCCCTCACTCTCTGGAGCATAGCCTTGGCCTTGTCCACCTTCGCTTGTTGCTCTTGGACCCATTCACCCACAGAAGAATGGGTGTCCTCTGGATAGGGGGCATGTAGGAACCATGCCGGGCGCCCCATGAATAGCTCGTGTGGCGAGTAGCCAGTAGCTGAACTCTCTTGGGAGTTCATCATCAAGGATATGACGGGGAGTAGTCTCACCCAGTCTCTGGTGCGTTCAGTTTTGCACCATATCCTGACGTTCTCCTTCAGGACACGAATCTGTCGCTCACATAGGCGGTTGCTCGTGTGAGAGTAGGGGATCCCCGTAGACACCTGGACATTGAGGGATCTCAGGACCCTCTTGTACCAGCCAGTATCTGAGCGTACTGGCACGTCCTCATCAGAGTTGATCTCCTTGGGCGCCCCATAGACACAAAACCACTCCTCCAGGAGTATCTTGATAGTCTCTTCCCCGGTAATGTGCTTGGTACATGGGAACACCCTGGTAAACCTGGTCAACCCACAGGTTACCACGAGGGCGAAGTCATAGCCCCCGAACTTCGGCATCTCCGTGTAGTCCACGTATAGAACACTGTTAGCACAGTGAGGGATGGGCAGGGTCGAGTAGAGACCTCTGTCCCTGATATCCCCTGGTTTACAGGACCTGCACGGGCACTTGTCCACGATAGGCTGGAGAGTCTTCCGCAGTTGGTCGTCAGTCCACGTAGTGTGGAACCACTGCTTGAACAGCCTCAGGGTACGGTCAGCACCCACATGACCACTGGACTCATGGGTCCACTTCAGCAGCGCTGGGACTCGGTCACTAGGCACCACGATGCGGTCCTCGTGCCAGAGGTAGCTCTTGTCCCTCTTCCACTGGTCTTGGTTGACCAGGAGGGGTTCAAGGCGTTTCTCCAGGCGCTTGTAGATATCCCCGAACTCTTTCAGGTACTCCGATTGTTGGAGTCCATCAAGGGGGCGTATCATGGTCATGTTCAGGTCCAGGTGTACGTCCATACGGCTGAACGCCTCATTAGCTAGCGCTTCAGACCGGGCACCAATCAGGGCGTCGAAGTTGTTGCGGCTGATGTAGTCTGCACACTCGTTCTTCACTCCCTGGATATGGTGTACCGTCAGCCGTAGTTGACTGAGGTAGGTCCACCAGCGACGTAGCTTGGCCTTCTCAGGTGGGGGACCCTTCTGGAAACTGCGGACCGGTTCTTGGTCGCATAGCCAGACCACAGGTTTACTCCCCAACAGTCGTGCTTGTGAGGATAGCACCAGCATACCCGCGAGCAATTCCTGCTCATAGGTGGAGTAGTTCCCCCTGGCCTGGTTCCACTTCCAGTTCCAGTGGCCCAGAGGTACTAGGACCCACTTGTCGTCAGGGTAGCTGTGCTTGAGGGTTCCATCTCGGTTGAGACCTTCCGTCCCCCATTGGGAAATGGCCGAGTCGAACTCCTCCTTCTCCAGTGCTTGCCATTGGAACAACGTTCCACCACCGCCCACATTGCTGGCGTCGGTCACCAGGATAATCTCCCCTTGTGCCCTAGGCACGCCCAAGCATTTAGCGTTGGCTACCTTGTCTTTGAGCTCGTCAAACGCTTGTTGCTCTTGTGGGCCCCAGCGCCAAGTAGTACTCTTCTTGATCAAGTCCGTCAGTACGGCGCTGGTATAGGTGAAGTTCTTGATGTGGCGGCGATAGAAGTTGCACGCCCCAATGAAACTGCGTACATCATGAAGTCCTTTCTTGGGGTCTTCGTGTCGCACCTTGGCGTCCATCAGGGGTTTGGCCTTAGAGGCCGCTGGGGTCCACCACCCATAGCCAACGTCAAACCCCAAGTACTGCATGGTCTCCTGCATGAACTCACACTTCTCCAGCTTGAGTCGAGTGTGGTTCTCCTGGCAGAACGCAAAGAACTCACCCAAGAGGATTAGGTGATCCTCCTGGGTATTGGTCCCGAGGCATACATCGTTGATGTGAGCCTCCATCTGGGCACCACGGGATATGAGCTCCTGCACCTTAGGTCTCCTTCGTAGGATGGACAAGATCTTGTTCATCAGCTCTTGGAACAGAGCGGGTGCGTTAGCCACGCCAAATGGCATGACCTTCCACTTGAATACCCTCCCCTGAGGGGTGATGAAGGCCAGTAGTTCCTGCGCGTTGGGCGTCAGGTCCACTTGCCAGAATCCACTTCGCTTGTCCATCTTGGTCTTGTAGCGACAGGAGGCTATCTTCTCCAGGGTAGACTCCATATTGGGAATGGACCCTGAGTGGTTCAGCGTCTTCTTGTTCAGCTCTCCATAGTCCACTACCAGCCGTTTGGCTGTAGACCCAGGTTTAGCCACCAGGAAACAGGGGCTGCAGTGTAGGGGGTAGTCCCCATCCTTGTACTCCAGGACTAGGCCAGCGTCGATACATTCTTGTATCTGTCGCTCGATCTCGTCGGCCTGCTCTTTAGGAGCTGGATAGGGTCTCCTCCGGATCTTGTGACCCACGTACTCGGGTTTCAGCTTGAGGTCCATCTGTACCAGCTTGTCACATGAGGCTGGAGGGGGTAGTTCTCCGAACACCTCCAGATAGGTCCTTATAAGCTTCTGTACCCGCGGGTCCAATACCTTGATCTTGTCCTCCATGTCCTCGTCGGAGTGTAAGTTGCTTGCCCCTTGAATAGACGTCGGGAGGTGGTCCTCCACCGACTCTTCGCCCGCGGTAGTATCCTTCAACCCTTGGTAGGCATATAGAAGGTCTTGTTCAACCATCTCCGGTGGACCATGGCAACATAGGCACGCTCGAGGGGGTTCACATACACATTCCTCCGAGAGGTCGTCCTCTTCTGGGGTCCTCACATGGGCGCCCCACACGCTCTTCATGAGCTTGAGATCCACCTCCCCTTGCCAGGTGGTGATCTTCTGTTCGAGGTCCTCCTTCAATTGGGATAGGTCTCCCATACGTCCTTGCTTCAGTGGCCACGAGCTGCGGGTAGGCTTCGCGTAGCATAGCTTTTTCGCCACCAACTTCCTCTTGGAATCCACATACTCCCTGAGCCTGGATCGAGGGTCCAGCTCTTCATCCACGGGGTCTTCCACCCTCATGGAGAGTAGGGGTTTTAGTGGGGCGACGTACTCGGCGTTCTCCACTTCCTCCACACAGGTCTGCACGAAGAAGGCGTCGTGCTCAGTTTCGTCGTCTGAGTGGATAGAGCTAGGTAGCTCAGATAGTCCACACTCAGAGACTCCATCAGGAACAGGTACACGGCAAGGAGAGTTGGGGGCGTTGGTGTCAGTCACGACGTACTCATCTCCTCCGGGTGTAGTTTCAACAGCATCTTGAGGTCGTAGGCGATCCTTCAAGTCACCCAAGGCGAGTCCATCGCTTTCACGTTGTATAGCCTGGACCAGAGTCGGGTCCAGGTCCTCCCAGGGGATGGTGGTAAGACTTCGGTCCACCACGCTGAGCATACTCCCCCATCCGGGCTTCCCAATAGGCGTCTTGCGCCCCAGAGGCACGTAGATGGCCTCATCAGGCAAACGTACAGAGCTGATAGTCAGCCTGTCCAGGAGGTTTCGCCAGTACTCGTTGCCCCCATGGGCTCCCCAATCGGGGGAACACAGGACCATACGGGAACGTTCCAAGGCCACGTTGGTCAGCACCTTCCCCAGTTCACTGAATCTGGGGTTCCCGTAGGCCATCCCGAAAGAGGGCCAGTAAAATTTGTAGCTGCAGTTCTTCCCCTTGCTGCAGTATAGGTCCAGTACATGCTGCTTGTCGCTGGCGAACAGCTCCGGACTTAGGTCTTCTCGAGAGTAACCCAACTCCTTCAGACCTTGGTCTAGGACTTCACCCAATAGTTGATAGTCCTCAGTTTTGGAGGCCGCCATCATGTTCGAGGGCTCCTCCTTTGATAGTCTCAGGTAACTCGAGGTATGTTCCGACTGGTCCAGTGGCACAGACTCTCTGCCACTGCCGTGGTCCACGTAGAGGAGGTAGGGCGCTTGCAGCGTCAGGGATTGTATCTGGGAGTGCTGTACGAAGAAGTCAGTACCCAGTACAAAGTCGAAGGCCTCAGTGTCCATCACATAGAACCGATGGGCGATAGTTCGAGAGCCCATAGGTACCTCCACTTCACAGTCCCCGCAGCTGTGCACCACATGTCCATCCCCCATGCGTATAGCGGCGGTGGTCATGGTGTTCTTCAGGCTCCCACAAGGTAAAATTTTCTTGGCCACTATAGATATTGTGGCGCCAGTATCCAGTACCCCCAGGTATTCACGTCCCCCTAGTCGGATACGTACCCAAAACACCAGGTCTTGGGTGCCACCAGAGCGTCCCCGTCAGAACTCCGCGGGACAGGTCACCTCGAACCCCTTGTTCCGCAACTTGCGGGCCATCCTCATGAAACGGCTCCTCTTCTTAGCGTTGCCGTCATCACCACCTTCATGCTCACGCTTGGCTCCTTCTTCTTGCTGGGCCTGCGTTTTTGAGCGTGTGGTAGGTCCAGACTGCACTCCAGAGGGCTCGGAGTTCCCCCCTGGATTAGGGTTGGGGTTGCCTCCGTTCTTGTCCTTGTTCTTGTTGTCGTTCTGGCGGTTAGCGCCTCCTCCTCGTCCACCTTGACCCTTGTCTTGACCACCTTGACCACGTCCTTTCGACTTGCCCTTGCCGGAGTCGTTGCCTTTGGCCTTGCCTCCACCTTTGCCTGAGCCTTTGCCAGGATCTTCCCCCTTAAGCTTCGCCGATAGGCGTTGCTTATGGTAGCACTCATCCTCGTAGTGCTTCCGCTTACCGCAGAATGCACACGTGATGGTGCAGCGGTAATGATCCGGCAGCTTCGCTTTGGCGCCGGTGTTCTTCTCCTGCTGCTTCCCCTGGACGACGAAGCAGTCTCGCTGCTCGCAGTCAGAGGCGTGCTGCAGGTGGCCCTGCTCATCTCTGGCATCACACCAGAATAGCTCCTTCACGTTCTCCATGGTACGGGCGTGGGCGTGTTTGGGGGTAGTCCCCTGCCCAGGTCGGGACCCTTGGTACCCTTTGCCTCCAGAACCTCCACCACCAGGACGGTAGTTGTTCAGGTGCTGGTCGCTCTCCTTCTCCAGCGCCATCTCCAGGAGCAGCACGCATAGATCCTCGTAGCGGAGGGATCTAGCCTTGCGCTCAGCCGTCAAACGGCACTCGTCCCATAGCTCTCGGGGGAGCTTGGCGCACAACCAGAACAGCAGGTCGTCGCTGCTGTAGGAACCGGGCGTCAGTCGTCCAGCCCAGTGATCCACGTCAGCCAACAGCTCGGAGACCCTGCCAGGTTTGGGGTTGTTGGGCAGCACGGGCAGGTTCTGGATCTCGGCCCTGATGGAGAGGTCGGTTTCGTAGGTTGGGTACTGCCTCTCCAGGGCAACCAACACATCGGCAAAGGTGGCGGAGTTAGTTACGATCTGCCTGACCTGCTTCTCCAGTTACTTGGTCTTGCAGCACTGCAGGAGCAGATCGCACTTCACTCGCCCACTCGCGTGGGTTTGGCCGGTCAGTCGTAGGAACCGGCCAAAGTTCTCAGCGAACTCGCTGAGGTCCTTGCCTGTGAACTCACGCAGGTTCACCACTATCTTGGAGGTGGCAATAGCCTTCGCCTCCTGAGCTCGGCGTCCTTCAGAGCGTCGGGTCTTCTTCTTCTTCTTCTTCTTCTTCTTACCCTTGGAGTCCTCGGGGTCCTCAGGGTCCTCGTCATCTGAGGGCGAAGAAGAATCCATCGACGGCGGCTCGTCGTCGGAGGGGTCTCCGCCAAGATCACCGGAGCCATAAGGCTCCACGTCCACCATAGCCCTTAAGGTTGTCAGCCCCAGCTGGTCCAGCTCGGCCCTCGTCGAGTTCGTCACGTGGCTGTAGGGCGGCTGGGCCGTTCTCGGGACGAATGGACTTCTCGGTACTGCTGCAGGAGTCGGCATCGGTCTGCTCCTCAGGCTCCCCAGGGTATTTGTCAACCCTGCCGCCAGGTGGTTAGCCTGTACTCGGTGGGGTGACATTCCCACCGTCGTAGGTGACGCATGGGACGGGATAATCAGGGGCTCCAGTTTCTCCCTGATCTCTTGCGTGAGGTCGCCCACGATTTTCGAAGTGGCTCCTCGGAGCACCTCGTTGATCTCCGACCGCGTCAGGAACCTGTTGGAGGATCTTCCCGATCCTCTACTCCTGCCTCCCAGAGACTCTGGTCCTCTCCTCAACCCACTCAAGGGTGCATACCCAGGTGCATACCCAGGAGCATACCCAGGAACATCCATATAGGTTCCAGTGGCGTGGAGTGGATGGGGATAGTCAGCCGCATACCATCGCGGCGCAGAGCTGGAAGCCACCGGCTCACTGGCAGTAATTGCCTCATGGAGCGCAGTGGTAGGTGGGCCCATACCATAGGCGGGGTAGGGAGGCATGCCAGTAAAGCCTGTGCCCTCTGCCATAGGCGGGTTGGTTGTGGAAGTGGATGTTGCTGCGGCTGGGAGTGTGGTGGTTATGGGAGAGGGTGATGCGTGGAGGCCAGAAGCGCTTGGTGCGCCTTCGAAGGTAGGGTCATGCGTCGGGTCTTGCCCTTGTTCCTCTCCTTCGTCTGCTCCTTCTCCAGCATCCTTCTCGCTCTCGTTCTCTCTCTTCCTCTTCACAGGCTGAGGCTGAGAGACCACTTCCTCGACCGACAGGGCCCCGAAGGCCGTCTGGAGGCCATCCAGGGAGTCCTCCGCCGTATCCACTGGCCCATGTAAGGGCTCCGCCGAAGGTACAGCGCCAGGCGCCGGCCTTGCCGGTGCCTCAGGCGCTGGCGCTGTCTTCACGTCGGCGTCCACTCTTCCTGGGTCCATCTTCTTTCACCCTTCAGCTTATATTTGCCCGTACTCGGCGCACTGGATGTACGGCACGGGGTTGCTGCCGGTGCGCAGAGACAGGCTGCCTCTTGCTACCAGAAAAGTTTATAGTGTTTTCAGCACTGTGTTTTGCCTCTCCTGCTGCTTGCTGTTGGTGTAGGGATTCCTGCTGCTTGTTTTTGGAGATGAAAAGCTTTGTTTTGATGAAATACAGTCACTCCAAGTCACTCCAGAATAGCTCAAGCCAATAGTATGCAAAGAGAAGAGGATTCAGGATCAAAGCATGAAGGGCTGCAGTGTAAACAGTGAAAGATGATTGGATATTCACAGAAACTGCAACTCAGGTCACATATGAATGCATATTCACAAAGATAGCTGAAACGTTTTTGGAAAAGAGTTAGAAAACTGCCTCAGGATCACTCTCTCTCCATAGTGCCATCTTAGGAGATGTGCACTCTTTGTTTTGGGTCCCATATGTGCTGAGGTGGCATGGTATGTGGCGATGAGGTCACTGCCATGTCACATGGGATCTTCCTACTTAGCTAGGCTGACCAGGAATTGAACCCAGGACCTCTCAAAAAGAGGTGCCCAGCCCCCTAGGGTGCATACCACTAGGATAGCTAAGAATTCATGGAAAAACATAGATAAATTCATAGGCTCTACTTTAGGTATATCAGTGCTCAGTCAACTCAGGAAAAGATGAATAGCTTCACATTGAAAGGGGATTAAGGGGTCCACTCCATATCCTGATTGGGTGTTTGGTTCCATAGGTCAAAATGTGTTATCACCAGTTTTGGTTGGACCAATACTAAGATAAAAATGCATGGATGCTCAGTGCATCTCTAATACAACTAGAGTAGGCCTCAAAGCATTGGAAAAGCACTTTTTCTTACTAATCGGGTCGCATGTGCTTCCGGCCGTGATACACTCCCATTGCCCTGATCAAGTCCGCCTTGTCGGTGAAATCTCCTCCGACCGTATCCATGAACTGCTGCAGCATCTCGTCCGACACGTCCTCCACCGCCAGCCACTCGTGCATGCCGATTTCCCATTCCGCCACGTTCATCTTGTAGGCTTCGCTCTGGAGTAATACCCTGTACGGCCCTGCTGCCCACTTCTTCCAGTCAGACCGCACCTGGCCCACCGCCTCAGTGATCATGTCTGCAGCTCTCTGGTCCTGGACCACTTCTGCTGATGACGCGCTTGTTGCTGGACTGGCCCCCCCTTGTCCCGTACCCCCATTTGCATCGGAGCCAACCATCAGTGCAAAGAACACACTAAGCAACACAGTCGGGGTCCTAAACTATAGTTTATATCCATAAACTAAGGTTCTGGCAACACAACACACACACTTCTGCCTCATCCTCTGCCTCATCTTGCGTGCCACAACCGAGCAAACGGCTGCTCAATGTGTGCCCTATACCACCCGTGCACGTCATTATAACATTGTTGGCGGGCTGTCAAAGTGCCATTCTTTCTTCCGATGAATGGCATGATGACATGAATCCGGCATTTATAAGCACCATCATGGCCCCCAAATTCGAAATCAAAGAAATCACCTCGGGTACGAGAAGGTCCACACCCATCCCAAATCAAAACATCTGCTGATGTCCCAGGGGCCAAGGGGCAAATCCATATAATATTGCCCAACATATCAACGGCAACAGTCCGGCGTCGGGGCACGGGTCACAAAAGATGCCCGGCGCACTAACGTTCCCCCCTGTTCCACCATTCCGTTACCATTAGCGTATCGCAAGATATTCTCCAGGCTCTGGCACTGCAGCTGGACCTGGAGTTGCTTCAGGGCTATTGGTCGCCTCCTTTGTCAGATTGCAGCTCCTCTAATCTCAGTTGAACCCTTAATTTTGGGCCTTGGCCAAGTTGTTGCACTGCGTGTGCACTGCGTGGGCACTGCGTGCATACTGCGCACGCAGAGGCCGGGATACTTACCCAAGAATACCTGTCACCTGACTGGTTGCACGGCGAAGCAGCAAAGCCCACATGAGAACGGCGAAACTACCTTCAACTTGGTACTCCACTGTCCCTATGAACAAACCACTCAGCCTTGTAAAGTCCGCTTGCTTTGAGTGTTTTGGTGCCCGTGGCTTCGCTCTTGGAGGCGGCGATGAGGTGTCCCTTGACTCAGAGCGCAGGGAATGTGTTGTCCCCGGTCTCTTGGGTGATGGGGACCGCAAATAGGGTGAAGGGGAGGGCGGTGGTGATTCTTAGCGTGGACGCGACACACTTGCCGATGGCGAGCGAGGTCAGTGATGTGGTGGGTTGACATTGGGCAAGAAAGGGTGACAATTCAAATGTGCCACATCCCAAATGCATAGGAAGCTAAAAAAAACCCAGTATAGAACCAAAAACTTGTCAAAAGGGGCCAAAAGTAGGGTCCGAGTATTGGCCGACATTCAAAACTTCGCACTGCGTGCATGGCATTCCCCTTGTTAGTGCAGTCATTGTTTGGGCTCCGCGGTGATAAATTGTACGCCTTTTCTTGTGCTGTTCTTTCGGGAGTACGGAAGACACCAGGTACTCATTTTTGCAACAACAAAATGACTAAACGTACATCAAAAAATAATTACAAAAAAAGCAGGTTTTATCGCTTTTTTTTAAAAAAACAAATAATAATCGGTGTGCCCCCTTAGGGCACGGCGTACACCCCCTGCCTCTCATACGGCTGTTTCTTTTTCTGTTTCTGTTTCAAACACCATGTGTGTGTCTTGAGGGTCAACCGGGTTTGGCATAGAGAATAGAGATGCACTTATACCTTCCTGTGAAGTGCATTGCCTCTGGTCTGCATTGGTCTGTTTTTGAATGTGGTCTCACGCCCCCCCTCATTCGAGAGGGTGTTGTGTGGTGCATCGCAGCGTCCCCATGAGTGTTCCTTTTCGTTGGCGTTCCGAACCCTTTCTTCTCTTTTTGTCTCCCCTTTAGGACAGCCCTGCGCAGAACCGTCCCTGAAGGCAGTGCTTGTGGTGTTTGGGCCGCTCGGGACAGTCAGTCTTTGGCGCCCACCCACCGCCTGTGCCACAGCCCCTGCCCTCTGCCCGCATCACTATTTCGGAGACTATACAACACCTATGGCGAGAGCTTTTTAGTGAGTGTGTCATGGATGAAAGCGATAGAAGGAGCACAAAGATGGAGGTGGTGCCTTTGAGGGGGATTTGAGGTCTGGACCGCCAAACCTACCAGGTCAGCTACCCGCATCCGCCATCCGTTCATAGGGGTGGCGGGGGTCTAGCTACCAGGACGCAGGCATCAGGGACATGACATAGTGTGGCTCATGTTACAATTGCCACTCTATCGCTGAGACTACCCCAACAACAGCAAGCCAAGCAAGTATACCCAGGACACCTTGAAGGTGACCAATTTCCCTACGGGGCCGTTCATAAAATAACTTGGTATCCAAGCATCCGGTTTGGAAATGGGGGGGATTCAAAGTATCCAGAAATTGGATACTTCCGAGCCTTGCAACCCCAAGACATTATAGCTTTAAAGGACAACGTCGCACAACTGTTACAACATTTTGGCCACGGGGGGGGGGGCTACCCTGCAGGGTACAACCGGACCTGATGCGACCCCCCCAGCTATCTGTCAAAACTTGGTGGGGGGGGGGGCAGTTGGGGGGATTGGCATGTTGCCTTGGGGGTGGAGGGGGGGTTGGCCCAAGGCCTCGGTATCAGGGGGGAAGGTTTGCCCGGCGCGCGCCTGGCGCGCTACTTTTAGACTATGTTCCCCCCGAAGAGCCCCAAAGCACACCCCTTGGAAACGCCCTAAGAATGAGGTGACCCAAACTGCCCCAGCTCAAGAAAGTTGCAAACTGGGGTACACGAGACCACTCTCGCTCCTTTAAGGGCGATCTTGGTCAACACCTTAGCAAGTTGGGAGAATGGGGGGTTAGGATAGCACAACCGCATCGATCTCCAGTAGAAGCGATAGGCGTTATTGAGGTATCGCGAACAGTAGAGCTGCATCATAACATTGGTCCCACAAGTGTGGGTGTCAATACATTCAGTACAATAGCGCTCCTTACACTCATCACAAAGTGCGACGGTGGAGCGTTCTGGAACACAACACACACACTTCTGCCTCATCCTCTGCCTCATCTTGCGTGCCACAACCGAGCAAACAGCTGCTCCATGCGTGACCTATACCACCCGTGCACGTCATTGTAACATTGTTGGCGGGCTGTCAAAGCGCCATTCTTTCTTCCAATGAATGGCACAATGACATGAATCCGGCCCTTATAAGCACCATCATGGCCCCCAACTTCGAAATCAAAGAAGTCACCTCGGGTACGAGAAGGTCCATACCCATCCCAAATCAAAACATCTGCTGATGTCCCGGGGGCCAGGGGGCAAATCCATATAATGTTGCCCAACATATCAACGGCAACAGTCCACCGGTAGGGCACGGGTCACAAAAGATGCCCGGCGCGCTAACGTTCCCCCAGGGTGGGGGGGTATTGGCGGTACGGCCCGGGAGGGGGGGTTCCCAAGGGGGGGGGGGCTTCTTGAACACCATGCAATTCCCTGACTTCAGCAACTTCTCAAGGTCACGTGTTGCCGTGGTGTGTTACTGGGCTGTACAAAGGAACAGAACAAGGACCAAACACATAGTAACCCCCTCAACTCAGCATGCAAAAAAAAATCGGTGCCGTTGGATCCATGGCCCCCGCAGCACTATCTTTCAAAACTCGAGGGGGGGGGGGGGGGGGGCTGGGGGGGGGTCGCATACGAGGATCGAGTCCGCCCCCCCCCCCCGTGATTTTGGCGCAACAAAGGAAGGGAACCCGTTGAAGGGAGGATCTTCTCATTTGTCTAGGTTAGGGTGAGGGTTGACAGGGGATTATTTCCAAACAGTCAAACGCATGCACAAAATCCCAAGAATAACAAAGAAAGTGTGTGCAACAGGGGGGGAATGTTTGCCCGGCGCGCGCCCGGCGCGCTACTTTTAGACTATGTTCCCCCCGAAGAGCCCCCAAGCACACCCCTTGGAAACACCCTTAGAATTAGGTGACCCAAATTGCCCCAGCTCAAGAAAGTTGCAAACTGGGGTACACGAGACCACTCTCGCTCCTTTAAGGGCGATCTTGGTCAACACCTTAGCAAGTTGGGAGAATGGGGGGTTAGGATAGCACAACCGCAGCGATCTCCAGTAGAAGCGATAGGCGTTATTGAGGTATCGCGAACAGTAGAGCTGCATCATAACATTGGTCCCACAAGTGTGGGTGTCAATACATTCAGTACAATAGCGCTCCTTACACTCATCACAAACTGCGACGGTGGAGCGTTCTGGAACACAACACACACACTTCTGCCTCATCCTCTGCCTCATCTTGCGTGCCACAACCGAGCAAACAGCTGCTCAATGTGTGCCCTATACCACCCGTGCACGTCATTATAACATTGTTGGCGGGCTGTCAAAGTGCCATTCTTTCTTCCAATGAATGGCACAATGACATGAATCCGGCCCTTATAAGCACCATCATGGCCCCCAAATTCGAAAACAAAGAAATCACCTCGGGTACGAGAAGGTCCATACCCATCCCAAATCAAAACATCTGTTGATGTCCCGGGGGCCAAGGGGCAAATCCATATAATATTGCCCAACATATCAACGGCAACAGTCCACCGGTAGGGCACGGGTCACAAAAGATGCCCGGCGCGCGCCCGGCGCGCTAACGTTCCCCCAGAGACATTGCAGCAATTGGCCGCATCATGTGCTGCCGCCAAACTAATGAAACTCTCGGACATCTGTTGCTATTACACCGGATAACACAGAATGGATCCTCACACAAACGGGAAGGGAGGAAGGTCCTCTTGGACAATCTCTGCACCAGGTACAGGCAGTGATAATGACCTGAGGTCAATCACAGCAAACAGGGGGTAACACGGAGGGAACATATTGGCTGCCGTGAGGGGGTGGCAGCACATGGAGCATCAAGAAACACTCACTCACCGGCCATCCAGCCCCCCCCCCCCCCCTTAACATAGAGTTGCATCCCCAGCAGGAGCAGGGACTGAAGCGGTACCGGGTACGCGACCATTTTTCCCCGAAATCCTTCTTGTATCAGCGCAAGAAAAACTTTTGAACACGTTGCCTTCTACAGCGCCACACCACCGAGCTTTTTCCTGCTTGTGCCTTTTTTGCTTTTGCCGCTTGATCCTGCTTGGTTTCTCGAAACTCCTGCTTGGTTTCTCAAAGATCCTGCTTGGTTTCTCAAAACTCCTGCTTGGTTTCTCAAAGATCCTGCTTGGTTTCTCACGCTCCTGCTTGAAGACCCGCACCAGCAGCAGCAACATACCAGTAGCAGCGACAGCACAAAAGGCGTAGACCCCGTCAATGTGATTCATCGTGTTCACATCCAACGGAGTCATTTTGGAGCAGAGCTCTTTTCTTATCCCTTCACGATGCAGCCAGCGCTTATAGCGGAAGGGGGCTGCGAGGAAGGGCCTTCTTCATGGCCTGGGCAGCCGCGATACTGCAGCTCGTAACTACAGTGAGGGCCACTGATGCCCGCTGCTTGGCGCACGGCTCGCGTTGGCTTACAAATAAATCTGCGAGCTTTGCATGCTCGCCTGGAGCAAAAAACAAGCCTGCAAAGCAGACCACAGACAAACTGTTACTCTACACAGTACGCAGCGCCAAAGGCGTGCAGCGCTGACATCGCCTAATACCAATGCGACGGATCTCGTCGAACCTGCAGTCGAAGCACTAACGCATTGGTATCCCTACCTTTACCTGCTTACCAGCTCCTTTTATTATAAAAAATCCACAACAGGAATCACGCTTCACTCGATTAAATTATCCTTGATCCACGTGGAACTACGTCTTTTGCTGCGCGTGGAGGCCGTCGCGACAGTCGCGGCGACGACGCTGGTGGACGCAATTCTCTCAAAACATCAGTGGCGGATGGGGGACAGCCCATTCCGCGTCACCTCTCTCCTTAAGAGGATTGCGTACGCCATCCTTCACGCAGCTTCCTTGTTGGGAGACGCTTGGCTGAGTCGCAGGACTTCAAGTCGGCGGGGAGCAGCCAATGGAGCAGCCGCTCCAATACATCCCTCAGAGCCGTCACGTGGTCCCCGGCTCTGCTGCACTTGAGGGCGTCTCGTCCTGCTTCGTCCATTCCATTTCGGCTCGTTCTCGGTCGCTGTTGCAAATGGCGTCTGTCTTGAATACGGACGCAGCTCAGATTTATTTTGAAGCGGTACCGGGTACGCGACCATTTTTCCCCGAAATCCTTCTTGTATCAGCGCAAGAAAAACTTTTGAACACGTTGCCTTCTACAGCGCCACACCACCGAGCTTTTTCCTGCTTGTGCCTTTTTTGCTTTTGCCGCTTGATCCTGCTTGGTTTCTCGAAACTCCTGCTTGGTTTCTCAAAGATCCTGCTTGGTTTCTCAAAACTCCTGCTTGGTTTCTCAAAGATCCTGCTTGGTTTCTCACGCTCCTGCTTGAAGACCCGCACCAGCAGCAGCAACATACCAGTAGCAGCGACAGCACAAAAGGCGTAGACCCCGTCAATGTGATTCATCGTGTTCACATCCAACGGAGTCATTTTGGAGCAGAGCTCTTTTCTTATCCCTTCACGATGCAGCCAGCGCTTATAGCGGAAGGGGGCTGCGAGGAAGGGCCTTCTTCATGGCCTGGGCAGCCGCGATACTGCAGCTCGTAACTACAGTGAGGGCCACTGATGCCCGCTGCTTGGCGCACGGCTCGCGTTGGCTTACAAATAAATCTGCGAGCTTTGCATGCTCGCCTGGAGCAAAAAACAAGCCTGCAAAGCAGACCACAGACAAACTGTTACTCTACACAGTACGCAGCGCCAAAGGCGTGCAGCGCTGACATCGCCTAATACCAATGCGACGGATCTCGTCGAACCTGCAGTCGAAGCACTAACGCATTGGTATCCCTACCTTTACCTGCTTACCAGCTCCTTTTATTATAAAAAATCCACAACAGGAATCACGCTTCACTCGATTAAATTATCCTTGATCCACGTGGAATTACGTCTTTTGCTGCGCGTGGAGGCCGTCGCGACAGTCGCGGCGACGACGCTGGTGGACGCAATTCTCTCAAAACATCAGTGGCGGATGGGGGACAGCCCATTCCGCGTCAGGACTGTGTCAATGGATACAGTGCAGCGCATCACAGTGGGGGGGATGAGACACAGGACTGATGCATGGGGGAGAGAGGAGCTCGGGAGGCGGAAGGCACACGGTTCCAGGGGGTGTGGAGTGTTGTCCGGACGGCATCAATATTTGTGTTGTGCCCGGCCCACCTCCGGGTCGTGCTCGGCGGTCCGTGTCAGCGCTGGAATGCACAGCGTCCGTTACAAACAAAGAGGGCACCGGCCTGCGAACGGCCGCTTCAGAGCTTCTGCTTCTTCCTTCTCAGACCAGCAACACAACACGGAGCGAGAGACGAGCAGTTCTATTCGCCGGAGTGCACCGTTCAAGAAAGGCAAGACGAAGTTGGGGTGCAGCCAGTGCGTCTGATCCCCCTTCGAAGAGGAGTTTGCTTGCGACCCTTCTCCCCCCCCCATTTCCCAGCGGTTGTGGCACACTCCACTGGGCTGGTGGGCAATGGGTGCCCTATGAGACGCAGGTTGCCCATACACAGCGCAATCTGAACGACAGTGGCCTGCGTACCCTCACGCCGAGCTCCCCCGGTCCCGATGCCGAGTTCAGATTGGACAAGATTGGGGGCGAGGGAGAGCGCAAGCCGCCGACGAAGAAACGCTTGGCTGGGCCGTCCCGGGCACACCCTGCAGAGCCAACTCACAAGGGGGGGAAGTCAGCGACAGGCGGTGTGACTTAGATACAACGCAGCGTGAGCCCTCAATGGGACAAGCGCAATGCGTTGCGCCGCTAACTTCATTCACTGGGCAGGGCCTGTACAGCTTGCATCCCGCCATGCCCCGGTTGATCGGACACTGGGGTTGGGGAACGCATTGGGGACTCCACTGGACAATACACCACAGACAGGCTGGCGAATGTGTGCACGACCCCCGCGGTGGAAGACCCGGGGTTCCGGCGTGTCGTGTCCCCATGGCTGCGGGGGTGACAGGAACAGGATGAACTGCATGGCAATGTGAAAAATGCATGACAGCAGTGACTTCTGGAGGCAGAAGTCGATATATACACTCATTGCCATTGTTGTCGGGATGGTCACCCACGAATCCAGAAGGATCGAGGTGCTCATAGCACAGACTGTGTTCTCAAATGCTTGGGTTGTGTGCCGACGTCATACCTCTGCATCCGAAAGCCGCCGGGGGCTTTTCGTTTCTTTTGGTTTTGGCAACAATCCTGTCTTTTTTTTTGTGCTCGACTTTCGCTTGTGCGACCGCAGCTCTCTGTTCGAGAGTGCGAAAGTACTCAGGTAAGATCCTGGATTCCAGTGCTTCCGAGATCAGACAACGTCGACCCCCACAGGGCAAGTGTGTTGGTGAGGGTGGGACGTCTCTCATCTGCTTTCTGTTTTGGCAACAATCCTGTCATTCTGAGCAGCGGTATCAAAGACTGCCATCAACCGGCAACACCAAATAAACTCTAAGAAAGAAGTACGCTCATTGTTGTGTGGTGCACCTGACATGTTTGAAAGGAGGGCAAACTGTGCGTGTGCTGTACGCACGCTGTGCCCTACGCAGGCCAAACCCACTGGACCCCCAGGGGCGACACAGGCGCCGGCACGGCCATGGGCATGTGGCGCAGTGTTTGTCGTGCCGGGCCCTCTATTCCTTTTTGAAGTATCAGTCCTGACGCCTGACGGGGCTGGGGTTGGTGTGCCCCAGTGGAGGGGGCTATCGATATGCAATGGGTGCTACCCATCCGCAGGGGGACGAAGACTGCCGGGCGCAGGCGAGGACAACCATTTGGCAGACGGAAAGCAGTGGCTAGGCATGCACCCGGTCTGTCCCCGGAGCGCCAAGATGCATGGGGCCCACACCTTCGGTGCGCAGTCTCTGTTTCTGGGAGGTGTTGGCCATGCACGCGGTTTTTGAATGCGCCCCACAGCCCCTCAAGCGGGGATCACCGCCAACATCGGCGCATGGTCCATGTGCTCCGACCTTTAGTGGATGAGCGCGATTTGTTGGGAAGTGTTGGGGTGCAGGATGACCGCCGTTAATGCCGAGCTCTGGCTTTAGATAGACTGGGGTCACAACTGATGGTTGGGGTGTTGTAGCCCTGGAATCGCCTCCGAGTTTTGCCCAAACCACACGCATGGATCCGATTGCGCGGATGGCGCATGGACTGGGCATGCGCCTTGCCGGTACGTGCCAACAGAAATCCGCAACAGGGGCGTGTTTGTTGCGGCTCTATGAGTGGTGCTGATAGACTGGACATCCCTGCTATAGACATTGGCAGAGGCGTTAGTCTATTAGAGTACAAGCTGACCACTGGCGCAACACATGCAATGCAGACGCCATCTCCTATCCGGAACAGGGAACAAGAAGAGAGAGAGAATTGGTCATCCGAACCAGAAATTCAGGAGAGCGGGTGAACGAGGGCAAAGATTGCCAGCCACATGTGGGGGGCTGCATAGCCTTGGGGGGGAGGGGGTCTGCATACGCTGTTGCCGGGCAGGTGACCTCAGGTCACAGTGGCCGTCCTTCGGGACTAGTCTCAGCGCAAAGTACAAGGCCTTTAAAAAAAAATCAAGACAAGAGATCTAATTTTACGTTAACTCTTCGTGCTGAGTGCCATTGAGGGAATCCCTGATAAGGTGACATGGATTTGCCGTGACCTCCCACTGCTGGTGCACCTATAACCCTGCCTACGACCACGGCTTGTGAACCTCTACAACCACCACAGTGCAACATGCAGACATAGAAAGTAGCGTTGCAGGAATCATCTGAATTACTGTCAATTTTTTTGGGGGGGGGGTCCCGGCCTTGGCAAGCTGGCGAAGCCTGCTCACCAGAAGACACTCAAGAGATCTCTCGTATGAATTACTGTCAATGTTTTTATCCTGACTTGCTCTCGAAATCCTCTCGGTTCAAAGAATAGTGTGTATATCACATGGCATCCACCCAATGCTATTGGCGTGTCTCTGCTTCTCAGGGCAAGATCTGATGATAGCTGATGCCATATTGTTGAACATGAAACATTTAGCAGATGTGGCCAATAGTGGACGTCAAGGTGTACGCAGGATGCAGGCTTTAACTATACTTCAGAGGTGGCGGTGGCAAGTGGAAGGCTGGAGCCTGCTTGCAGGTCATTTGGTTAGGTCTGCAAGTGTGTGTCAGTGCCCATGCCATGTGTTCTGGGCAGCAAGCAGAGGCATATGGGGCAGGTCTACTGTGGGTGGACAGTGTGGGTGACAGCAGCCTTACCACAAATGCCAACATCCGTCATCATTGCAAACGGGAGCAAAACATGAAGGTTGCCTCCGGCACCCAACCAACGTGTTGCTCTGCCCACATATGTCCCTCACACCCATCAAAATTTTCCCCACCACAATCACCGAAAAATGATGTGGGCTTTCAATTTGGGACCACAAAACAGCATTCGCAAAGAGTCCACAAAAAAAAGCCCCAAAAATGTTGTTAAGGCACCCATACATAGCTACGAAGGGCTCCAACATACAGAGAGATGGCCTTGCCCAGTCGAAAGACCAGTGGTAGTCATGAAACACATGCAACCAAATGTGCACATACACTCAGATCCAAGACGAACTTGACAACAGCTCCGCTGTCGGCCTCACATCTGGCGTCTCCACGTCGGTGAACAGGATGCACAGGCGCGTGGGGGCCCTCTCCTCATTCCCGTTGTCGTCCGGCATCAGCACAGGGGGGGGGGGGGGGCAGATAAGGCGGGGTGCGGATCACTCTCCCCCTTGTTCATAACAGGCTCAACTTCATGCAGACGACACAGGCCTGGGGGGGCGGTAGAGCAAGACATAGCTGCATGGCCAGTGGCAGGGCAAGGGAAATAGATTTAACGAAGCCATGCTTCTCTACATGACTGGGTCCATCATCCACGGTCGGATTTGTTGTTTGGTTGTCTTCACCAATCCTGGACTTTGCCTTGGTAGGACCCATTTGTCACGCAGGCGTGCAGCTCTAGGGTCTGAAGTATAAGTATAGGGAGGCGTCTTCTACGCTGTTTTTTTGTCTTTGGCGTGTTTTAGGTGCAGCATCGATGGCGAGCAAGAGCATTGTCTGCATGCAGCTCATCGGAGCAGTGTGGAGTGGTGCAAAGTGCATGATCTGTCTGGTATGAGTGTACGGTGATCCTGACAATGCATTCGACCTTCATCAGCGATTCTGACAGGCTCCAGGCAGAAGAATGCATGCAAATAAATCTATGGATATAAAAATACACGTCAATTTCCACGGCACAGCAGCCCCAGCAGTGTCTGGGCGTCGAGCCTGTGGTTTCTATCGTCTTTTTTGGCAGAAGCAGAGGGTCTCAAAGAAAAGGAACCAAGTCTTCCCTTTCATATCAAGGAATAGTTTGGAGAAAACCGTGGCAGGGTACATCAGAAGTGGTAGCACACATCGTACTTGAAGCCACCCAACTCCATGGCAGCCCCACATAAGGAGGTGGTAAACGGGTGTGGGGACATGGAATGGGTCACTCTGTCCGGGGTACCCAACCACCACCCGAAGCTTCCCCGCCAAAAGGCAATCCAGAAGGACCAAAGATGAAACACGGCCGTGAGAAGAGAGTCAATCGGAGCTTGAGACTAGCAGACCGGAGCAGTCTGGGCGTATCAACACAGCAGTGCGACGGGCGAGGGATACAGAAGGGGGATTCCTTGAGAGGACCGCGCCGTCTGCGCGGGAGGTGGTCGTTGTTTCTGGAAATACTTTGTCTTTCCGGTCCAGACCGAGATGAGCCAGCAACGCCCGTTCACTGGGTGGTTGCATGTTAGCAGACACTTCCCACAGGCACAGGTCAATCAACAAGTCGCATTCAGGGTCGGTGAGGGTCCCTGCTCCGTGAGTTCCAAGACAACCAGATGTCACACTGGGTATTAAACTATTGTTTGTTGCATCAACAAGGGTTTCACAGAAAACAAAGCAGCAAGACAATGGCATGTTGTTCAGTACCCTGCGGCAAACAGGAGTTTTGTTTCGCACCCCCTTGCACAGCACAACACTGCAATTCATATGCTGATTCATCCGACAGTCTTGCACGGCCCTTAAAACAGAAAAGCTCTGAGCAAGGGTCAAAACAGAACTTTCTTGCGGAACTTTGGTTCTCAAGATGACTCCGGGACTCAAGGCTCAGAGCCACCCAGTTCTACGATTATCTTATAAACAGTCGCTGCTTCGGAAGTACGCACACGCACCCGTGCATTTCCTCGGCCTCAGGCGAGAAGAGCCTGACCCACAGGGCCCAGGCCCAACTGAAGGTGGGAGACCAGGCCAGAGGAGGAGTCCCATCCCCCGCGTGGCATACAATCACAGAAAACCCACGTCTTGAGAGCCTATGATTTCTGATGGCCGGTGATTGTCTGTACCCACAAAAGCCGTGGGCGGCTGCATGGCTTGTACACCCCCCGCCTCTCCGGGAAGGGCGGGTATGCCAGGCACAACCATGACCACAGGCCACTGTGCGGTGAGGGCTGCCACACATGACGATGCTGCATCTGCATCAGGCACCTTCGCAGCCAACCTCGCACCACATGGCAGAAGCACACCATGATCACATGGGGTCCCCATGTGTTTATACGTTCTCCCCTTGTCACTAAAAGAACACCCAACAACAACCAAAACGTCCCTTGGGACCGTCAAGGGTTGCTGAAAGAAGTGCATTTTGCATTTGCAACACATGCAGGCCCCTGTCAGTGTGTGCGTCCCATGGGCCATGACCGTCCCTACCCATTCCCGTGCTTCCCGAGTTGAAGAGGGCGGGAGAGCCGCGCACAGCTCTAACAAAGGTCGACTTATTCTGGGTTCACCAGGACAGAATGAAAATGTCACGGATGTGCAGGACCTCCAACTGCCTCAGCGCACATCCTTGACTGGAACCAACGTCAATCCTCTGGGATTCAATGCACGAATACTCAAGTGAGGCGAGCAAGTGGACCGGCTCATGCCACACATATCAAAGCACAGATCTGAATTTGTCAGCGTCTGTCCTGCCCTCCACGCAGTACAGACAGCACAGACGACTAGTAGATAGCCAACCGGAGGTTGGGGGCGGGAGGGCAGGGCTGGGGCACAGGGACCAGGGGGACCAAAACAAGTGAAAATATGAATACATGCAGCGTGAATTGAACTCGAGTTGACTCGCACAGCTCGTGAACACAACTTGACGCAAAGGAATTAAAGGCTAGATCTGCATTCGTCAGCGCCTGTCACTGCCCATCACATGTATGCGCGGTACCGAACCCCAAGCCCCTCCTTGTCCACGCATGCCACAAACAACATACAACCAAAGGCAACACATCCCCCTCCCCCACTTACCCCCCTGTACTCTTCATGTCCCATGAAGGTGGAAAAGAAGTCGTAAGCGGACCATACAAAACCAACTCCACCGAAGCAGAAAACTCCCACCGCCTGGATGGGTGGGTGGTCTATAAGTTTGGCTGGTTTTCCCGGATTCCGCCGCCCTCCTGACACGGCACGGGAAAAGCCGAACATCCATCTGACGGGCGGGACTGTAACAAGAGGGGCAGTGGGCTCAATCATGGTCGGTAACAGATACTGGATGCCCCCGCCCAGGCAATTCCAGTCAATGTTCCAAGAGTTCAGCACACAATCAAACTGCTATGCTACATCCAGGTGCTAAGGGGCAGTGGAGCCAAACTGGGGTTTCTGTGGAAACCTGGGATTCAGGGGCTGATGGCACGTGGCAGCAGGACACTGCACACGGGCCAGAGAAACCAAAACAAATGAACCGGAATACATGCAACATGTCATCACCTCAAGTGTACTCGCAGAGCTTGTCAACAGGCGTCTTTTGGGGAGGGTTTTGGTTCGACCCCCACAGGCAAGCACGCACTGCTGCAATACAGCTGATTCATCCGACGGCCATGCACTGCCTCTTCTTTGTTGCAAGCACACAGTAGTTGACGGTACATCTCTGTTCATACAGCTGTCTGAATCTATGTCTCATTTGCAGACCAATGGATGCAATGGATCGGGTGACTCCACGAAGTTCTGCATCTTGGCCTGGGGGTAAAACTTCAACCAAATTTCAATCCGTCCCAGACAACCAACACCAACTCAAACGATGCAAGAACGTCATGGCCCCGATGCGTCCCATGACCAAAAGCACAAAATGAAACGCCAAAGCTCCAACAACCCACAAGATGCCATGCCATTCCTCTGGCCTGGACCAGCACTGTCCACGGTCTAGGACAGAGAGAGAGAGTGCATTTGTTCATGGAGCATAGGCCTTGGGCTTGAAGACTATCGGATCTCTATCCCTGTGTCCCAGTGGGAGCACGTGGTAAAGAGCCTTTGGCGCCGACAGAGCTAGAGGCTCCACCGCTGACCGTGGTTATGTTTGGCTGGTTCCCTGGACCCCGCTGCCCTCATGACACGGGCACAGTATAAGTCGAACAACCATCTGACGGGCGGGAGCACGCGGCCCCGGTGTGCAGGTGCACTGTAAGCAGATCAGCTTCAGAGGGTGCGGGTTCAGGGGTGGGTGGGTGGGAAGAAAATATACTGCACACTGTGGAAAAGAGGGGCAGTGACGCCAAACAGGCAAGGTTTCTGGGGAAACCTTGGTTTGCTCTGTGGTTGCCCGGCCATGTGATGTTGCAGGGGAAGGCTCTGCCTCCTTGGGAAGGGGGGGTTGCCATTCACCCTGGCCAGCCCTGGGGGGTCCACGGTCAACGACACACCCTGCACATCCTGCAATGGCAGCTGATTATTGCAGGGGTGCCGCGCTCCGAGGCCACAATCGGTCATGCCTGTGGGGCCCGGGGCCATTGAGGACTGTCTACGGTGCCATTTGAGAGAGAGAGAGAGAGAGAGAGAGAGAGAGAGAGAGATTCGTTCAAGTAGCATACCTTGGGCTTAAACGCTTTGTCTTTATCCCTGTGTCCCAGTGGGGGCACGTGGAAAAGAGCCTTTGGCGCCGACAGAGCTAGAGGCTCCACCGCTGCCCATGGTTATGTTTGCTCTGTGGTTGCCCTACCATGCTCTCTGTTGCCAAGCACCAACGCTGCATACTGTACACCACAGTGTCTACTATTTGGCTCCGAGGCCCCAATCCCACACCACCACAACCCGAACCGATGCCACATCAGAGGGCACTACTGCCTGATGCCCCACTTGCGTGGGTGCGTCAGTCCGCCTGCTCCTTGCCCCTGATACCCTAAGGCCCGATGCCCCGGCCTTCGTTGGAGAGGCTTCTCTGGGTTTGCACAGCCCACGATGTGCTGCGCCGCGGCCCCTTGGGGTGAGCACAGCCCCCACTTGGACTGAGAAAACACCCCAATCCAGAGGCGGGCGCCCATCCGAGACTGCCTGAGGACGCCTGGGGATGGGGCTCAATCCCATTCAAAAGCACCGGCGTCCCCCCTCCCACAATGCAGTGCCTGCAGTCTCCCCCCCCCCCCCGCAGGCCTTCCCGTGATCTGATGGCAAGCGTCGCTCGTCACCTTTGGTCTTGGGGCACAGAGGGTACAGAGGAGTGGCCACTTAATGGGGGCCGCAAGCAGGTCAACAAAGCGCTCCACACATGCACGTCCTGGTATGCATATGCAGCGATGTTCGGCAGTTCCATTGATACGATGGTTCCACGAGCACTTCAGCGTATGTACTTATGTACCACTTAATGGGGGGGGGGGGGCGAGGAAGGGGTGAACAACATGTACATGTGCATGTGGAGGAAGGAAGGGAATTTGCAGGTACGTAGCCAATTGGCTACGATGGTGCTGGCCCCCCTGCACGGGCACGGCTGTCCAGATGGATCGCCGGTGGGGAGGGCTGCCATCGCGCGGTAGAGCGAGCGACCCCCCCCCTTGTATCACGGGTCGCCTGGCCGTGGCCGTCTGCCAAGCATGGTGTGCATGCACCTCCTCCCGCTGCACTCATACGGTGCTCCATGGTACAGTGTCCCCGATGTACATCCCCAAAGCTACATCTCCACCTGACACCTCTGTTTCTGGCGCCGCCATCAGAGCTCTGACCACGGCAAAAAGAAGTTTCTAGAGGATACCCAGCCCCCTCCCAAACACACCCTCAGAAACATTGGCAAGCACCATACTGCACACGGCTGCACGATACATGGCTGTAAACATGCTGCTGTGGCTGCACCGAATTGAGCCACTGCTTGGAGGGGTCGTGCACCAGATCAGCACAGAGATGGAGTCACGTCCCAAGCCAAACCACTGCCAGGACCCCAGGCCCTAATATGAAACGGACTGGAGGCACACAAGCCTGTGACGCACACAGTCCAGGATAACGTGCCACATCGTCGCATCCCCCCTCCCCAGAGTACGAGCCCCGTCCCGCCGATCAGGAGCACATGCAACAAATCCTCATCCCTGAACAACACTATGCCTCAAAACCGGGGCGGCCGGTGTGTGATGAGTGCAGTGCTCTCTCTGTAGGTGAGCCGTATCCCTGTCTGCAAAAGGTATGGCCCAGCTTTTTAGTAATGCCCCATTGGAGGGGGCTTGTGGAGGGGATAGCAGTGGCGTGTGTCAAGGCAGTCCTCATTTTGGAGAAAGGTGTCGATTCCGGGACAGTACAGACATAGCGTTCCAGAAACTGTGGCCGGTGGCACTGGTCCCCTGCAGGGCCCCGCTTTGAAGGGCCATGATGTCAGGCCTAACATGACTAACATGATGCCAGCCTCATGCCAGACGGATTGTGAGACTGCCGGTGTTGCGGCATCACCCCTTTGAAGGGGAAGGCGGGATCAAAGACAATGGGCAGTGGCAACCCATGACAAAACACACTCGAAGATCTTTTTCTTTTGGCTTAGACGAAGATGAGCTGGCGTAGCCTGCTCACTTTGCAGCACTCGAGACCACCTCTCGGGATCAAGGTTCAGAGCTGTCCAGTGCTACGATGATCCCACAGTGGCCGTGGTAGCGGATCTGACACGATGTGAGGATTGGCTGAGTCTGAAACCGGGATATGCAGTGGGAGACTGCCACGCCCGTAGGCTTCCCAGTGTGTGTGAGGCATAATGACTGTAGGCTGAAGAAGACAGCGGTGTGAAGATTGAAGGCTGAGATGAATCAGCGGGTTGCATTGCATACAGTATCAGTACCAGAGAGGGAGGGGGGACAACATTCAGGTACAGTTGGTCACTATTCACAGTGAGAACACTGCTAGCCCAATTCCAGTTTAGAGTGAGTGGGACGGTGATACACAGCAGAAAACTGGAGAGGAAGGAAGACCACAAGCAGGGTTATGGCGCGCTGGGGGGGTGGCTTTCCACACCTCTGGGGGGAAGAATTAGAAAGGGGGAGGAAGCCACAGGAGGGCCAACCTGCCATTGGTTGGCAAAAAATAGGAACTGGCACGCAGCCAATACCACTGACAAGTGAAGGCGTCAAGTGTCAAGGACTGTCATTGCAGCTCTGACTCTGAGGAAGTTTGGGGAGCGCGGGGTATGCCGACCCTCTTTGGGTCGGGAGTGTTCTGAGATAGAGGGTTGTGAACGCTGTTTGAGGTGATGCACGGTGGCTGCTGCAGCCCGGAAGAGATCCTCCACAGTAGATCAGTTCTCCCACAGAAGGTGAGCTGCGACTTTGGTAGGTTGCTGCATCAACCAAGGCCTCAGGGTACGCAGGGATTGGACCCAAAAGTTTTTCTTTTTTTGTGTTGCATGTCTCCACCAGGGTGTTGTGATAGGCAAGAAGGAAAGTCCCCTGGCGTCTCCAAGCGATGATGCGGCGTCTCCAAGAGATGATGCGGCGACGCGAAATAGGAAATGGAAGTGTGTAGGCGGGTGTAACACTGTCGCGTGCGCTTGTAAAAAACACTGCAGAAGAGAGGCTTCTGTGTGTTGAGCATACCGGAGGAAGCAACTCCCTAACTCCATGTCCCAACGCCGGCTTGGCATGAGGGTTTGGGCAAGCGATGTGTACTCTGTGACCGTAGTAGACTGGAACTCTGAAAGCAGAGTGGGGAAGTGAACAGCGCGGGGTGAAATATACCTGGGAATGTGCATAGTGTGAGGATGCAAAAAACCGCAGGTCTGCCGTGTGGGGTGTATAAAGATGTGGGATGAGGTATTGGACGGCTCTGGACCGATTTCGTGAGAGGGGGCTGGGCCAGCAGCTTTCTATCCGGTACGTAATCAATGGGGTGGACGCTTGTTTGGGGGAGGGTGTGCCTGGGTCAGAGTCATGTCGCGTTGGTGACAAGTGTGCCTGTTAAAGGGGTGTCACACTTGCAACACACTTGAAGATCTAGCGGTACAAGAAGACCTGAAGCAGCTCAGTGCATCATGCCCATTCATGAAGATGACCCCGTCCTACACATCACTGGTCGCCGTGGCACAGGAGCGCCATCGCATACCGCTTGGGTAGGCGGTCATCTCCACCATACTTGACACATTCTTTGCTCCCACTGGCCTGGCAGGGCCTGTGGTGGAGTGCATGGTCCGTTCCTGGGGGTAAGAGTGGTTTAGGTAGTCTGGAGGGCTGGGGTGGGTGGGCTTTCAATCGTGTGTGTGTGGGGAGGGGTCGATAGAGCCCCCTGGCTAGCCTCCCCCCCGACCCCCAAAAAGGACTCAATTGACGGGCCCCCCAAAATCCTGTCGAGACTGACCCCCGGGCCCCGGAGGTGGCCCGGACCCGAAGGTCGGCAAAAAAAAGAAAATGGGATTTTTGGAATCAGCGCGTCGAGGGGGCTCAGAAAGTCATCATTTGCCATGTGTTTGGTGGGGGTGTTTTGGCACGAGGCCTCGGCATCTGATTGTTTGCCTTTGGCGGCGGCAATTGGCCTCTCGCCACTGCTCATTCTGACCCTCTGTGGGCCTGAACGTGTTTTGGTTTTGTTAACGGAGCCCCCGGATGACTTGTCCTGTTTGACTACTCCGAGGGTCGGCCGTCCCGGAGACGGGCTGTTGCCCGTGCCGTTGACCAGGGGCATCCAGATGCACACTCTGAGTCCATGCGGGGGTTTGCCGACTCCAGCACTGACTTGAGCGCGCTGGGGTGTGCATCTGCAGGATAATTTTCCTGACAGGGGCTTCTGGCGGGGGGGGGGGGGGATTGACCATTTTCAATGGCCAAAAAAATAGTCGGTGCCTTCGGCACTAGACTTCATAATCACTGATTAATGGTCCTGTCAATTGAGCCCTTTTCCCAAACCCCCCCCAAATTTTTTGACCCCCCCCCTCCCCAGTTGAAAACCCTCCACCCCCTGTGGCGCATGCCTGGGCACAGCATGTACCCAGGCTCAGTGCACCATCACAAATCATGCTTCCAGACGTGCCTCCCCCTTTGTCTTACGTTGCAAACCGACCCATTGAATGGGCATAGCACGCACCAAACCAGCTTTGGATATTGCTGGCCCGCACCTCAAACCACCACACACTTGTGTGATGGGTACCAGCAAGACTGTGGTGGTCCAGCATGCCACACAGCCCTTGGAGGGTGCTCTTGCCGCAGTGCGCGGGCGGTGCAAACTGTGGGGATACCTGGGCCCCCTCCCGGTGATAACTGCACCCGTCAAGAGGCCTCCCGGAATGAACAAACACCGCCCATAAGCCTCTGGGAATTATTGGGAACCATTAAAAAAAAAACGGTAGGAAGACAGGTGGTGTGCTTGCAATTTTCAAGGGTTCTATGGGCTGTTTGGGTGGGTGCATCGTGGGATGGTTCACTGGTGTTGGGCCATCAATATGGGGGGGGTAGTTGCCACGGCGCGGACGCGGTGCGTGCACGGTGCACCAACACTCACTTGCAGTCGGCAGGAAGACAAGGGCCACCGCGTGGCCGCTCGGGGGCGCACAGCGGGCCAGGCCTCTTCCTCTCGTGCAGGCCCCTGTCTGTCATCAACACACCAGCACCTCGGTGTAACGAACACCATGGCACCGGCAGAAGCAGCAGCGCACAACCCCCAGAGCATTGGGACCCGCCTTTTTGTCAAAGATGAAGGATGGGGAGGAAATGCCGCCCCGCCGCTATGTACACTTTGGGCCATGCCTGTCCCTCCCTGCAGACCCCCGTTCCACAGGTGAAGCTCACTCCACAACCTTCTTCTTGTTTTGGTCCAGACCAAGATGAGGGGGCGTAGCCTGCACCCCATACGGTCCTTGAGACAACCCTTTGGGGGGGGGGGGGTCCAGACCATGGCAAGCCGGCGAAGCCCGCTCACCAGAAGGCACGGGAGAAATCTCTCGGAATCGAGGATCAGAGCTGTCCAATGCTACGATTGTCCCACAAGGCGATGTAGTAGCGGGCATAACACGTAGTGAGGATAAGCTGAATCTGATACCAGGGAATGCAGCGGGGACTGCCACGCCCGTAGGCATCCCAGTGCGCTGCTGGAGCACAAGGTACCCAAGGCAACCTCTCGGAATCAAGGTTGTGTCCCTCGTCCCCCTCGCCACAGGCACGGTGCATCAAGGCTTGTACATAGCTCCCGGCAAAAGCTCAGAGATTCTAAAACAGACAGGGGTCATTCACGGGTATTAAACGTGTGTTCATTGCATACACACGGGTTCAGAGCTGTCCCATTCCACAATGATCCCACAAATGACTGCGGTAGCGGACCTGGCATGCAGTGAGGAGTGGCTGAGTCTGAAACCGGGTTCTGCAGTCGGAGACTGCCACGCCCGTCGGCGTCCCAGCCTGCCTGGGCTGGTCCACACCTCACCGTACGGACAGGGGGCATCCATGCAGAACGGGGGGAAACATGGTTGTGCTGTCAAGTTCCATTTCAGCGAAAGTAAGCAAAATGTCCCGCCATGAGTGCAAGGGATACAAGTGGCAGTGCCCCACAACACAGTCACCCACACAACAACACAATGAGCCGCAACGAAAAATTTTGGGTTGACCAAGTGACGGTCCCCCACCCCACCCTGGGGAACGATAAGGGGTGGGGAACGACAAGGGGGGGGGGGGGGGTTACGCACTGAGGAGGGGAGAGGTGGGCCAACCGGGGTCCCTTCGAAACCCGGGTTCAGACTGCTGCTTCCCCCCGGACGTAACGGTGGCGTTGCAGAGAGGCAGGGGGAACCGAGACGTGGAACACCCCTTGACACAACAGCAACCGTCGTCAGGCAGGGGCTGCGCATTGAAGGCGTGAGCACGCAACGCAGATGACACCGCGCGGGTCGACGCGGACCGGCCCCCGGGCCCCCACCAAAACCTGCCGGGCGGTTGCGCAGTCAGAACGACCAACCACGCAGAGCCCCTCCCCCTCACAGTGCCCCCCATTCCATCACCGGAAGTGTGTGTGTGATGGTGGGTAGGGGACGGCAGACCAGAATGACCCTGCAAGGCCCGCTCAACGTATGGTAAACCCCCCGCCCCCTTGTCTAAGCGACGGAGAAGACCCTAATGAATACGGTCCCTATAGCTTAGCCATAATCCGACGATGGTCGCCACCCTCCGGCCTCACACCGGCAGCATCTCTGTTCATGTGTCCAGCAAACGCGGCAGAGCTGCACCACAAATCTGTCCAAACGCTGCGAAGCCGCGGCCACAGTTCCGGCAACGGACATTGTTTGTCGCAACTGTGCTGCTGGGTAGGGTCACAGCGCCTTTGGGGGTACAGGATGGGCTCTTGAGCATCCCTGCCCTCCCATCCTACTGTAGCTTAGACAAGGCCGTAGCACACACATACCAACTACAACTACCGACACAAACGTGCTGGTGCAAGAAAGGGGCATGTAATGCCTACATACCCCCAAAATCAGAGCCGTGTGGGTTCCAGTGGGCAAACATTCAGGAAATGCCTCCAAATTTTTGGACTTCAATTTCCATGAAAAACGACACACCCTCCAACCCGCTTGTAGGCTCATGTTGCATGCCCATGCTCCGCAGGGCTGAATGATCCCAAAGCAGAACCTTTGTGTTTGTTTAATGTTATAGGCACCTTTCCCTCACCTCAGGCAGGCACTCAAACCTGCAGACAGGGGCATTCGGGGTCGGCGAGGGTCCCAGTGAGTTCGGAAGACAACAGGACACACGTGTATTAAACTATTGTTTACTGCGTAAACAAAGGTTTGTTTATTAGACTTTGTGATTTGTTTGTTTTGAATTTTTTCTGTTTCGAGTTTGTTTTGAATTCGGATTCGAATGTTTGTTTTGGTGTGGGCAAAAAACGAGCCCCGTGGTCAGCTCGCCACTTTTTCTCAAAAACGTCAGGCCGCCTTGGGTCACACCCGGGCTCTAAGCCGACGACC